>PVJX010008863.1:0-63455 GCA_004027295.1 Dolichotis patagonum
GATTTAGCCCACCTGCCATTGATAGTTTGCTGTTTAACACTGAAGCCTCATTTTCCAGGCAGAGTAGTCCTATCAATATCGTTCACTCAGTAACCTTTAATGGAAAGATATTGCATGTTTCTGTAAGTTACCAGAATATTCTGTATTTGTTTTTTGATTTATGCAAGAAACTGCATACTAAAGATTGTTTTTATGTTTTTAAAATTCTCTTCACATTACACCATGACATGCGAAAGGGTTATGCCTAAAGTTCAGAATTCTCCCGCTTCCCCACAGGGAGTGCGTCCCAATTTCTTTGCAGATCAGTTTTCATGTTGTCTTGGCTACTTCTCTCTCGTTGCTGGGACAAAATACATGATACCCAAAATGAAGGAGGGAAAGGTTTATTTAGCTGTTTGTGGAGGTTTCAGCTGGCTCCAAGGCAGGGTGGTGTAACACTGGGGCAACAGTTCAAGGCAGCCACCAGAGCTAAAGGGGGAAAAAGCCTCTTCTCCCTCCCTCATCCCCACCCACCCAGGGCCAGTGGAGCACTCAAAAAATCTCACTCAAAATATCCTCTTGCACAGGCTGAGGGTATTTACCAAAAAAAAGCCCTGGCTCTGCTGAGTCTGTTAAACTTCTAAACTTAGGTTGACACAGCGTATCAACCATAACACCTGTGCTCCACTATAGTCTTCCACACACAGAGACTCTAGAGAACCTCATCTTGAAAAGATGATGGAGAAGAGCGATGCTTTGGTTGAAGATGCAGCCTCCCCCTCTCACAGCATGCTCTGTCTGTAACCCCCACTGACGTCCCTGGAGTGAGGCGCAGCAAGCCCGCACGCCTGCTCACGTCCTGTGGCTGTGGTAGAAGCATCCAGAGGCACTCAAGGCTCTAGCATCCCGAAGCATAGGAAGCCTGCTCACCATCTGGGGTCTGAAAGTGCTCACTCGCAAGTTTCACCCAGATGGGGCTGAGAAGACTGGAAGGTGGCAGAGCCTGATATGGGGAGCGAGGCACGTGTGCTGTAGACAGCGTCCCTGAACATGTTTGGGTGGGGAGCCCAGCAGTATTTACCTACATGCGTGAGTCACCTCCCTAACACGTACATTCTCAGTGTTCGGATTCTCTTCTATAAACTAAAGGGAGATGAAACCAGGCTGAAATAGACCAAGGGTGCAGTAGCACAGGCCTGTGATCCAGGCACTCGGGAGGCTGGGCAGGAGGATCTGAGTTCAAGGCCACCCTGGGCTCCATAGTGTAGGCCAGCCTCAACTGCAGAGCGAGACCCTGTCTCAAAACAGCAACTAAGAAAGCAAGGCAGAAGCGAAGAGCATCCTGGTGGGAGAGAAGCTGGTGAATTTCATGTCTGTTTAGAAAAGCAGGAGCGATGAAGGTGAATTCGTCCAGGAGCTAGCGGGGCTGAAGTGGGTACTGTGAGTCCGGCGGAGAGTGAGGTTCCCAGCCTTGCCGGCACGGGGCCAACACAGGTCTACCCAGTGGGCTGGCTGGTGGCACAGCCTGTCATCTTAGCACCACAGGAGGAATCCCAGTGCAGGCCCAGCCTGGGAAGCTTAGCGACTTATCAAGACCCCATCAAACAGAAAACAAAAGGGGCTGGGGTGCATTACCCAGTGCCCAGGAAAAACCTCTGCTTATAATGTAAGCTAACAAAAGGTTTGGGGATGTTTGGGCCAAAAAGTGAGGATAGGTAAATGAGGCACAGAAGTGAAACGGACAGTGTGTCTTTCTAACCTAAGGGGCTTAGTGTATGTTTCAGAGGAGCTGTCGGCCTGCTACTGAGTGTTCTGTAGAATGCAGTTTTGAGGGGCTAGAGATTTAGCTCAGCAAGGAAAGCAATTCTTTGCTCTTGTCTTGGACCCTGAGAGTGAACTGCAGTGCAGACCAGTGTCTTTTCCAGCCAGCCTTGGAGTGTGGGTGCTGGGATGGAGGCTCCCACGTTAAAGAGTTTCCCGTCTCTGCCTGACTCTGCTCGGCAGCTTCACTCGCCAGGGTGAACAGCACAGGAGGGGAGGTTGGATTTGGTTCCTGGCCCTGTGGTTTCCGTCCTGACTGCGTGGCCCTGCTGTTCCGTCCTGGCTGCGTGGCCCTGCTGTTCCCCGGCACAGTGGACAAGGCACCCGGGAAGCAGAAGACCCATGAGGCAGAACAGGTTCCACCTCCTGAAGGGGCACTGAGGCCAGACACTCCGGATCCAGGTCATTTCCACAGAGAAGCCACTGTCGTCTGGGAGGACTCCCCAAGGCTGTGTGGCATACTCCCTCTCCTGATAGCGCCTGTTGCTCTCATACCCCATACCCGCCACGGACTTCCCCCAGCATCCACCTCCACATCCACCTTCCTGCAGCATCCTGCAGTCTCTTTGGAGAGGGGAGACCATCTCCCAGCAAGCCAGGCTGTCACAGGGAGTGGATTTTCACAACCAGCATCTGGGTGCTTCACACGCTGTTGCTGCCGACCCTCCCAGTCCCAGTCAGAGCTAGGAAGTGGACGTCTGCGTTGTTAGAAGTCAGATACCACGGTCAGGACCTTCATTCTCAGCTCACGAAGTAGTTAACATTGGTTCACAAAGCCTGGGGATTTAGCTCAGCGGCAAAAGTGCCTGTCTGGCAGATGGAAGGTCTAAGGTTGATCCCTGGTACCAAAATAATTGTTCACAAAAATTAGTAAAGTAGGCCAGGCATGACACATGCCTGCAATCCCAGCATGCGGGAGGCAGAGGCAGCAGGATCACTGAGTTTGAGGCCAGCCTGAGCTATTTAATGGGACTCTGTCTCAAAAAACCAAAAAAAAAGTTAAACTTGATGAGTCGGGGGTTTTTTGGGTTTTGGTTTTGGGGTTTTTTAGTGAAGCTGGGGTTCAAACCCGGGGCCTTGTGCAGGCTGAGCCAGGGCTCTGTTGCTGAGCTGCATCCCCAGCCTGGTCCTCTGTGTGTTACGACATTTTCTCCTCAAAGCAGACATGATGCATCTCTGATAATTTACTTGTCTTGCTTTCTCTTATATGAGCTAAAATAAATTGAATGAGCAAGGAAAGGTTGGGAAATTACAATATAGTATCTGATACGAATGGTGTAGGTAGATTAAGATACTCATCACTGCCACACAGAGGGGACAGAATATTTACCAGTGTCCTTAAAGGGCTGTAGGAAAGAGTGAATTTCTCTGCCTGGGTCCTAAGTCCAGGTGCCTTGAACGCCTTGCCAAGAGGGCAGGGTGCCCGGGCCTTATCCTGCTCTGCAGGCCTTTCCGTCTGCGGCCTAGCCTCCCCTTGGTCCCTGGCACCTGCCTCGGGTTCCTGGGACAGGCAGACGGGTGCAGTCTCAGACCCTGATGGGCTTGTTTTTTGGGCCTGCCCTGCCTGGCTCCCCTGCCCAACCTGGGCACAGCTGCAGCTCTGGGTCACATGTCACCAGGTTGCCTGTCACCTGTCCTGCAGACCTGCCAGTTCGCTTGCTCCCTGCAGGAGCTCTTTGCTGTCCTCACCACTTTCCCCTATTGGAGACATCTTCCTTCACGGTGGGGCCTTTATCTTCCTTGCACGTCCAGCATGACAATTTCAGACACGCAGCCTAAGCACGTGACGTCTCAGTCAGTTCCAGGATTATTCTGAATGTGGCAGGCACTGTTCTACATGTTCCAATCACGGCATCTGGCACCCTTGAGGCCTGCTGGGTGTTTTGAAGACAGACTCCTCAGCTCTCCACAGCCATCACTGACACACGGCTTGGAGAGGTGTCAAACCGGCCCATGGAAGTCTATGTGCCGTCCAAGTGTTTTCTCCTTGCGTCTTCTCCCCACTCACCTGAGATTCCTCTGACACAGCTGTGCCAGCTCCTGTCCTGGCACTGCAGGCCAGACTCCTCGAGGGGTGCTGGGAGCCCAAACAGAGGCCATGATACCCTGGCTCTGAGTAGCTGCTGTCTCCCCCAGAGGCCTGTCCCCTTCAACCTTAACGCCTGTATTTATTTGTTCTTATAAGACTGGAGAGCCTGGTCTAAGAAATAAGGATTAGAGAACTAATGTTTGTACTAAGCCCATGCCTGAACAACTTAGTGACTTAGAGGATTCTGTCTCAAGATGAAAAACAAAAGTGCATCGACGTAGCTCAGTGCAAAGGCCCTGGGTTCAATCCCCAGCACCACTAAAGAAGAGCAGTAAACTGGGCACTGGGTGACTGGAAGGACAGGAGTGTGATGGAGAGAGGAGAGCCGTGTGGAAGGACCAGAAAGTGAAACTTGGCCAAGTGCACAAAGACGTGGGTACAGATGCAGTGGGAGGCACCGAAAACCCGGCATGCTAGGGCCCAAGATCAGGGTGAAGGGAGAGGCTGGATTCTACAAGCCTAGAACCTGCAGGGTCCTGGACCTTTCTTCCCTCTCCATACCACATTCACTGTTCACTCGCTGGTCGGGCGGTTTCTACTCTGCCCTCGTGAGCATGTGACTGATATAAGTGGAGATCTGGTGTAGCCTCGAGAGTGTTGGATAAACATAGGGGAAGATTTAGAAGAATCTTTACTTTCTTAACAATTACTCTGTCTTGGCAGGCATGGTGGCACACAGTTGTAGTCCCCGCCTTCTGGAGGTCGAGGCAGGAAGATCGCCTGAGTTTGAGGCCAGTCTGGGCTACTTAGGAAGTTTGAGGCTAACCTGAACTATGTAAACAGATGTTGTCTTAAAAAAAATCTTCTCTCTAGAAAGCCAGTGACAGGCTATTGGCAGATCTGATGGGAATCAGTTTAATTTTGTCTAATGTAAGAAAAGTTGTGTTAACTAGAATGTGACGTGACCAGCACTGGTAGGCCTCCTGTAGCACAAGGCATTTCTCAAAGAACGGGCTCGTCAGAAGTCAGTCTGGCTGAAACTCAGCTTGCTATTGGAGCTACTTTAAGATAACTGGTGTTTACACTGTGTCAGCATCACAAAATATGTGTCTGTTTTTTCTTTCCAGGTCCTGGTTAGATAACAATTCGAAAATTGCTCTTAAAAAGCTGAAGAATAGTTTGCCTCTTAGGGAGGAACTGGATCGTCTGAAAGATGAGCTGTCTAACCTGTTGCAGCTCTCTGATATCAGGTAACGAAGGGAACTGGGCTATGAGGTAAGGCACACAGGGGTGGCTGTGCTCTGCCTTAGCAGCCGCCGAGCGTGTCTTTCATTTTAATTTTCTGAGAGCTAAATATTCTTCAGTTGGCCTTTTATGAATGTATGCCAAAAACTTACTATTTTTTAAAATATTGAGTAAGGTTTAAACACATTTTTGGCATAATTGCTAGACTTCTTGAAACACACATTTATAAGGAAAATACCCTTTTTCATCTGTTACACATAACGTACAAAGAGTAATTACAAAGCTGGGCATGGTGGCGTGTGCCTGTAATCCCAGCACTCGAGAGGCTGAGGCAGGAGGATTATTGTTTGAGGCCAGCCAAACTGCATAGCAAGGCACTGTCTCAAAAAGACAAAAAATGTATGCCAGGCAGGCGCTTATGCTGCCTGGAAGGTAAGATTGGTGCTTGAATCTTAAGAGTGGGCAGGGGAGAGGAAGTGGACCTTATATTCTTGATTCCATCCCATGTAACATGACTTTTTGAAAGTTTGCATGAGCTCGGAAATGCTGCTCTGTAGCTGTAGTGCAAACGGGTTGTGGGAGGGGCTGGCACCACTCTCGCCCTCAGGAGGAAAAGGGGAGCTGGGGCTCAGGCGTGGACTTTCCCTTCCACACACTTGCAGCCTGGCCTGGCACCCGCTGGAGTGCTCCTGAGGCTTCCAAAGTTACTTCCTTTCCTACCCATGTCACTTATACCATTTTTTTCTCACACTGAACCCTAACAACTATTTGGGTACCATAGTAGCACCATTTGCCTTCTCATAAGGTAATGCCGATTTTAGCTGGTGGATAGAACTCAGCAGCATAAGCACCTGCCTGGCATATACAAGGTCCTTAGTTCGATTCCTGATACCAGGGGGAAAAAACAGAATCGAAATTTTAAAAGTGGAGCCTCTAGGCGCACAGCACATGGAGCGTGTGAATTTGAGCTTCAGTTCTTTTTCATTATCGCGCTGACAGCATTTAAGCCAAGCTTTGGTTCTGGGACTGCTTCACATCCATGGTTCCAGCGCTGCAGCAAACCCCAGACAGAAGTCAGTGAGTGGGGCTTGCTGTGCCAGTCCGTGACTGATGGGCCTGTTACTTTTGGGGGCCTGGACACAGCAGAGCACACCCCTTCCTGATAGGAAGCAATAAGTGGGGGAGGCGGAGGCCCACCGTCCCCTTAAGGGCACACAATGACCAGAAGGGACACGCCTTGGTGGCCAGGCCTTCCCCAGGCGTAACATCCTGTCCCAGTTGCACCTTGGGACCCTCCAGCTGGGGTCGGTACCTTCAGTGTAGGGAGCATTGAAGATCCAAACCTCGGCAGTGTAGCAGCGTAGACTTTTCTAACTAAAAACAGTAGTGCCGTTTTTATGAATTGTGAAGTAAACAAGTTCATGTGCATGAAAATAACAATTATAGGGGGAGGGGGACAGAGTTTTGCTATGCAGTCCGGGCTGGCTTTATACTCACTTCGTAGCCCAGGCTGGCCTCGAACTCACAGTGATCCTCCTGCCTCAGTCTCCTGAGTGCTGGGATTATAGGTCTGTGTCACAATGCCCAGCTAAAATAACTTTTTCTGGTATAAATTTTTGTTTTTGTTGTTGTTGTTGTTGTTTGGAGAGGTGGGTACCAGGAATTGAACTCAAGGCCTTTCACTTACCAGGCAGGCTCTTAAGCCACTGAACTACATTCCCAGCCCTAAATTTTAAAAGATCTGTGAAAGTAGGCCAGATTGAGAAAATAAAAGATAAGCTTTACTTTACTAGATTATAGAGAAGTTTCTCAGCTTTACTGTGGACAACAGAGCTCTACGGGGTTCTCAGTTTTTAGGGATGGCAAAGGAATTCTGAGCCCTAACACTTAAGGACTTGGGACACTCGGGGCTTCTCTGCTCCTGGAAAGCACCCAGCACCCCAGCAGACGGCAGCATTGCAACAATGACACTTTTTAAAATTCTTGATGGTCTGTATGAAAGACCACTTACTAAACAGCATTTAGTAGATTTGTTATTTGAAAAGTTTTAAATTTGAAATAATGGAAACTAAATCTTTTGAAATTATTTGTTTGTTTTTTGGTTTTCGGGGGAGGGAATTATTTTGCTTTTTGATAAAGGACCTTGCTATTGCTAAACTCACATGGAGTCCAGTCTGGCCTACTTAAGGCTACCCTCCTGCCTCAGCCTCCAAGTGTTGGGATTATAGGCCTGTACCTCCACACCCCATTGAAATTTTATCACTGCTCTTTGACTTTAAAAAGGAAGCTTTTTAAAGTAGTTTTATCTTATCAAAAAATGATGTCCATCAGCATTAGTGCTGGGCTAAGAGAGAACTTAAGTTTTGCTTGCATTTTGTTTGCATGCCTCGTCCCCTCCCCACACTCCCTCATTGGTGTGACTCCCCGTGAGGTCTAAATTGTCAGAGTCAGGTCCTGGGAGGGCTCTGCACTGCCCACTGGTAAGCAGCCCTTGTTCCGTTCTGCTGCCTCTGTATAAATCTGCTGATCTGGACACGTGAGATTCCCTTCAGCTGTACCATGCACCGTGGGCTGGGCTGTTGGCGGGCAGTGGATGTGATTCTCACACGGTCTCTCGCAGGTGGCAGAGGAGCTGGGGCATTGCCCACCGCTGCAGCCAGCTGCATAGTCTAGGGCGCCTCGCACAGCAGAACCTGGAGACGCTTCAGAAAGCCAAAGGTAAACTCCTACCGCTCCCTCACTGCTGCACACGTTCGCAAACAGAATCAGAACGCAGCAACCTCATCTCAGCGCAGTGTTCACTTCTGTTCCTGCGAGGGAAGTGGAGACCACTGAGCCTTTGCACTCCCGCCAGGTGCAGCCCTGCCTTTCCCCAGTGTCTTGGTTACCTTTCTCTCATTACCGAGACAGAATAGCCAATGCCCAGAGTTCAGGGGAAAGGTTTGTTTATCGTCATTTGGCAGAGGTTTCAGCCCACAGTCAGCTGGCTCCAAGGAGGGTGGGATCACAGAGGAGAAACAGCCATGGCAGGCAGGAGGTGACCAAGCAAGCAAGAGACGAGTCTCTTTCTGACCCTTATGCTGAAATGGGCTCCTGAGATTAGGGCGGTGCCAAACCAGTCAGTCAGCTGACTCAGTAATTGCCCCCACTTTGTCCCAGCACCCTGATCCCAGCACTGCCCTCCCCCCAGTCAGTCATGCACTAGATCCAGCCACCTCTGAGAACTGCAGTTCCTTCACAGGGCGAAGTGTGAGGCTCTGGGCCATGACAGGGTTTGTGCTTCGTCCCCAGGATGCACACTTATCTTCACGGACCGCTCAGGCGTGAGCGCTGTGGGCCACGTGATGCTGGGGACCATGGACGTCCACCACCACTGGACCAAAGTAAGGGCGCCAAGGTGGAGGCGAATCCCATCCATGCACACTCCTTGCAGACCCCGGCCCAGGCAGTGCGTGTGGAGCCCCAGGTCACTGTCTCTGTTGTGCGCAGACTCAGGGGAGGCCAGCTCGGGCATCCGCATGGGCAGTACTGCAGCCTCGGGAGCACAGCCGGAAACCTGGGCTCTGCCACCATCTCGCAGTCGAGTTATGACTGACATTCGGTGACTACACAGGCTCCTATTTGTCCCTGGGGAGGTTTGCGTGTAGCTGCACAGGGGACACTGTCCCCAGAGTCCAGATAGTGGGTGCCCACTCCTGCATGATGGGTGTCACCCTTGTGCCCCTGCTTCCTGTCCCACCACCCCACTCCCAAGTGACTGATCTGGCTTTTCACACTGGCACTTGGTTTTCTAGAGGTTTACGGAAGTAACCGTAGAGTGTATGCACTTTTTGTCTGGCTTCCTTCATTCGTTTTGAGGTTCACTGACAGTGTCAGTGTGTATTTACTTTGCTCCTTCTCATTGCCATATAATGTGCCATTTGAATGTGCTGCAGTCTGTGTCCATTTACTGTGGCAGATACTAGGTTGTAGTACTTCAGGGCTTTTACAGACAAAACTGTAGGGCCAGGGATTTAGCTCAGTGGCTTAAGCGCCTGCCTGGCAAGCGCGAGGTCATGAGTTCGATCCCTGATACCAAAAAAAAAAAAAAAACAGACAAAACTGTGAACATTTGTGCACAAACACGTTTTCCTTCTCTTGGGTAATCACCTGGAGAATTGGCAGAACATATGGTGGGGTATTTTAACTGTTTAAGAAAATGCCAAAAATAGCCATCTGTTTTGCTTTAATTTTTAGGGTTTGGTTTTGTTTTACAACAGTCAGTGTTACCCAAGCAGCCCTCCTGGCTCAGCCTCCTGTGCTGCTGGGATGGCAGGCATGGGCCACCATGCCTCAGTTTTAATACAAATTTTTAACTCTGGCTTCCTAATGAGGCACGTTTATGGCACCATTTTGTCATGAGTTTAATTTGCAGCCCTCATGACGGTGTCTTTTCTGGTGTGGTGTCTGTTCAATCAAGTCCCATATTTGGTAGAGAATATTTGCAAGCTGCGTATCTCATAAACACTTTGTATCCAGAATCTGCAGAGAACTTTTAGCCCTCATCAGTAAAATAATGGCCGGTCCAGCTAGAAAGTGGCTCAGACATGTCACGGCAAGGACGTGCAGGTCAGAAGTACCCAAAGGAAGCTCACTGTCACCGCCAAGGAGCAGGAGTGGGCGTTGCTGTGAGGGCTGAGATGGGGCTCAGTGGTAGAGACTGAGCTTGTGCGGGAGGCCTGGCTTTGCTGCCCTCCCCGCCACCGAAAGGCGTGGTGTCACTGCCCTGAGGCCACCTGCTGCTCAGAGTGGCCAAGGTGGAACGCGCTGCACCGGCATCCAAGAGAGCCACCACGTGTGCCTAGCACCCGACCCAGTGATCACGCTCCCGGCGTTTACACACACAGACCCCAAGAGGGCCCCCCCTCCGTCCTTGGACTGCAAGTGGTGAGGGGCAGGCAGTCCCCCAGCCCTCCAGGAGGATCAGGGACAGCCCAGCTGCAGCCACGTGGGTGGGGCAGGGGCGGGGGGGAAGGCCACACCCCGAGCAATCTTGTGGACAGCAGCCTCCACCTGGTGGAGGGGAGGGGGTCCCTGGCTGTGAAAGGGGAGTTGGTGGGAATCTGTGTGGCAGTGGCTGTGACAAAACAGCACAAAGTGAAGCCATGAAGAAAGAAAGCAAGGCTGCAGCCCCCACAAGGCTGTCGGGAAACCGTGTGGGAGGGGTGTGCTGCCACAGTCACCGCAAAAGGAGAGGGCTCTAAGCCACGTGCAGTACTGCACACCCATGCTGTATGGGAGCCACATGGGAGGCTGAGGCAAGGGAAGTGCACATTTAAGGCCAGCCTGGGCACAATAAAAAATGAAAAGAGCTTGCCTAGCCCGCCCACAGCACTGGGGTTAATCTCCAGGACTGCAAAGAGGAACACAGCTCTTCACGCGCACTCACCTTTGTGCGTGAGTAACCCACTGAGGAGAATGGGAGGAGTCAGTTTTCATCACAAAATGCAACAAATAGGTTACCGATAATTTGCACCATGCTTCTTGTCATTGCTTTATCACAGGGAGTTTTGATGCCTTTCTCCTCCTCAGGTTGCACAGACCCCAGCTTTCTGTGGAGGCTGGGTCCTTCCCGGACCAGCCCCACCCTGGCCACCGCCCCTCCACCTCCTCTAAACCCTGTTTCCCTGTCCCCAAGATGGGTCCAGCCAGCCCCTCCTCAGCCTCTGGGCCCTCTCTAAACCCATCCCCTGTGTGGCACTTAAGATGCAAGACCTGGGCCTGGGGACTCTTTCTGTGGACCCAGCTCTGTGCCGTAACAGGCTGCTGCTAATTTGGACACTGCGCTGCCGCGTAGTACTTGTGTTTTAGTCAAGTGCAGTTGACTGGAAGTAAATATTGAGGGCAATAGATTAGGAATTGAAGTACATGCATATATACTTGATTTCTTAAAAGCTTTCTGAATCATTCTGTGTGCATTTAAAATTTTACCTGAATATTTAAATTAAATTAGTACTTAAGACTTAGTCTCTTCAGTTCCCATGTAAAACTCCCTAGACACAGTGGTTTGTTTGAAATAATTAGTCTTTCCAGCATTTTACAACATGTTTCTTTTAGGAAAAGAATTTTCTTTTTCCCAGTGCTATTTTTTGGGATCCTGAAGTTGAGTTATTCTGGTAACATAAAACTAAATATGTCTTTTTATTATTATTATAAACACTGTAGCTTTTTGAACGGTTGCCAAGTTACTTTGACCTCCGGCGGAAGCTGACACTCTTAGAAGACCGGGTAAGCGGGCTGTTAGGCGGCATCCAGGTCGTTTACATCGAGGAGCTGCAGCCGGCGCTGACCCTTGAGGAGTATTACTCCCTCCTGGATGCCTTCTGCAGCAGACTGCTGGAGAGCAGGGTCCCACTGCACCCACAGTCTCTCCGAGGCTTGCAGATGACCCTGAGCAGGTGAGCCTCGGGACAGCAATGCCGCTCGGGTGGGCCATGTATGAGCATGAGACCTCGGCTCATAGTGCAGCGTGGTCCTCTGCACAGGACGGAGGCATGCGCCCCTGGAAGGGGGAGTCGGTGCACTGGGGTGAGATGTGCGGCCTGCCCTTTGCACGCACGCCCCCTCCCACGCAGCACCAGGCACCAGTGCCTCCTCCTAACCCACTCAGCCCTCGGGGCCCGGGCTGCTGCATGGGGCTTGGAAATAGTCCCCCTAAAAATGGGTATCAGCGGGGCTTTTGGTCTGCAGTGCCATGTTGTATTTTTAAGCTGGATTTCCTTAAGCGTCCTCTTCAGGTACTCAGAGACCAATGTAAACATTTTCTCGGTGGGGAGGGGACGGAGCCAGCAGTTCTCCCTCATGTCCATCTGTTGCAGTGACCGGTATGCACCAAGCTTGCACGAGCATGGGCATTTCAACATTCCGACGCTGTGTGACCTGGCTAGCCTGCAGTGGTTCATGCTCACCAGAGCTCAGCAGGCCAGGGAGAACGTACAGAGGAGGGAGCAGTGAGTACTGGCGCCACTGCACGGGCGCAGCCTTCACCCTGACTTCTGCTCTTCTGTTCTGTTCTGTTTTTTGTTGATTTTTGAGATGAGGGCTCCCTGTGTAGTACAGGCTGGCCGAAAACTTAGAGTGATCCTCCTGCCTCAGCCTCCTGTGTGCTGGGATTACAGGCGTGTGCCACCACAACTGGCATCAGTTGGACTTCTAGAGTCAGCCTTGGGACTCTGAACTAGGGGGACACCAAGATCGCATGAGCGGTCTAGGGTGAGGTCCACAATAGAGCACTTGCCTGGCACTGCAAGAAAACAAAAGCAAAGGAAAAAAAAAAAAACAAAAGCAAGGCTCTAGGCGTGGGCTGGTGTGTCAGTGTCCCACATGCCCACCGGCAAGGGACGAGGAGTGCTGCTCTGCATGTGCAGTGACCCACCCTCCGTCACCCTGTGGGCCTGGCTTGGAGAAGGGGCTTCACGCTCAGAAGTCACCTCAGGAACAAACACGAAACGCTAAGGGTCTCGGGAAAAATTCTCCAGGTAGAGAAGAGTGGCAGGAAGGAAAAGCAGGAGTTGTTACTGACCAGCAGTCTTCGTTGTTGAAAGCGGTTAAGCCGCTGAAGTCCCCAGTGGCAGAGGCCTGAGCGCAGGCTGAGCAGCAGACTGGAGAGGGGCTACACCCCGCATGCCCCACTGAGCAAAAACAAAGGCAAAAGAGCTTTTTTTTTGGTACTGAGGATCGAACTCACGACCTCACGCTTGCCAGGCAGGCGCTTAAGCCACTGAGCTAAATCCCCGGCCCTTTTTTTTTTTTTTGGTGCTGGGGATCGAACTGACGACCTCGTGTTTGCCAAGCAGGCATTTACACTGTTGAGCTAAACCCCCAGCCCCTGGCAAAAGAACTTTTAAAAAGCCTTTCCCTTCCATGCCGAGGGCACATCCTGGGTGCTCTGCCAAGTGTGCCAGCCCCGGGAGTTTCCCACTGCCAAGGGCAGCCTTGTGGGGACCCTGCCAGGTGGTGTCCAGGGTGATGGGACAAAGACTGAAGCAAAGGCGAGGGTTTGTCCTTTGCTCTCTCAGCACAGTGGCTGTGTCTCCATGGAGCAGGGGTCTCCACTTCGGGGCTTCCTGCTCTCCACTCAGCTCTTGGGCACCTGTGCTGTCGCCAGAGGTGCATGGCCCACCAAGCTGCATTCTGCCCCGCCTCCGCTCCAGGCTCAGGAGCGCTCCAGACTTGGACAAGGGCGCAGCGTCACAGCCTCTTCCCTGGAAGGTGGCAGGGAGAGCGGCACCTCCTTGCCATGCGCTGTCTCTACCTCACATCGGGCAGAAGCACAGGCAGAAGTGCATTGGCAGAGTTCTGGTGCTGAGAATTTTAACCTGTGGTCGCCAAGGTGGAGGCTGAAGCCCAGGGGTCAGGGAGACCTGGGGACACAGCCCTGGGCCACCCAGGATGCCCAAGGGACACACGTTGGCAGCCACACTGCACGGTGTCACCCTCTGTTCAGCCATGTTGTTAAGCAAGTGAAAAAGCCCTGGATAGAAAATGGGCCCTGTGGAGAAGCCCGACACCCCAAGAGGACCCTCAGCACTCGAGAAAGGGGTTCAGCAATTACACACCAGCAAAACAACAGTGACCGCTTCTGTTTTCAAAGGTGCTCTTACCGCGTGGGTGCTTTAGGTCCTTACTGAGTTCTCCTGCACACAGCAGTCAGAATTCACCAGAATGCTCAGTGCTTTTAAACAAGGGAATACTTCAGTTACATTGAGTGATTAAAAATACACACGGAACGTTGACCTTGTAAAAAATTACTGCGAACCAGGCGTGGCGTGGCGTACGCCTGTCATCCCTGCACTCCCGAGGCTGAGGCAGAAGGATCATTGCGAGCTCGAGACCAGCCTGGGCTACAAAGTGAGCTCAAGGCCAGCCTGAACTGCATAGCGAGACCCTGTCTCAAAAAGACCAAATTATTTCGATAAAAAACAGTGCATTGCCCCACTTGAAACACACTTAGACACTCAGGAAAGAACACTACGGTCAACATTTTGAATCAGTTCAGGACATCAAGGCAGCCAGGACAGTGCAGCTAAAGACCCTCAGGAAAGAGGCCTCCAGTGCTGCTGCAGAAGCAATGAGGACCCAGGATGAATGTGTGTGAGAAGGGGAGGGTTAGGAGTCTCTTTCCCACCTCACCGAGCAGCCTAGCATGTGACTTGCCTGTCCAGCAGCTTCCAGCCATGCAGGTCCCACACAGCAGTGAGGCTGTGACATGGGCACCTCTGACCTTGTCCCCCCTGCATTGGTCTCTGGAGCCCGGGGCCAAGGTAGCCGGGTCCTTATCAGGCAGGAGGGACAGAGAGGGGACTGCCACCGGGGGGCGGGGGCCCCTCCTAGGGCCCCTGGCAGCCTGAGAGCAGCTGTACCTGATGTATGCAGAAACCGGTCCTGTTCTTAGCTGATGGCAGCGTGGCTCTTGTTCCCCTGTCACAGGTTGAAGGCCATCGAGGACAAACAGATCCAAGCCTCCGTCCGGAAGCTGGCCCTGGAGAAGCTGTACAAGGAGCCCAGCATCTCGAGCCGCCAGATGGTGGCCTGCTGTGAGCGCCTGGCCACGCGGCCGCGGCCAGCCCTGGGTGGCATGCGCCTGTGCGTGTCACACTTCTACTCAGTCCTGCAGGACGGCGACCTGTGCATCCCCTGGAACTGGAAGGATGCAGAGGCCGTGAAGTGACACAGAATCTGCTCAGTTTTTGAGGAGATTAGGAACAGTTCAATTTATTTAAACCCAAGTTTGATAGCACAGTGTCATTGCTGCATTACGAGAACAGTTTCTAACTGCTGCTTTGAAAGACTTTTTAAAACTTAATTTCCTAGCAAAAAGACTAGCTTTTACTCCCTGGTCTTGAGACGTGGGAGGGCAAGTCGAGGTTACAGATACCAGTGGGAGGAACACATTTTTAGTGCAGTGTGAGGCAGGGCTCTGCGAGAGGCTTCATTTCCTCATGAGCGGAGCACGCCCGTGTGGACGGGGCCTGCGCTCAGCGGCTGCAGTGCCAGCCGCTGTCTCCATGTCACGGCTCAGCACGCATCTTCGCAGTCCACTGTCAGTGTGCACACACAGCCTGTGGTTGGGCGTGGACAGCTGGCGTGTAACCTGTGACTGACCCGTGTGTAACCTGTGACTGACCGGCAACAGAGATTAGATAGAATTTTGCCTGAGAACAAGGAGGGCAGCATCCTAATCAAGTGTGTGGATTCACATCATTCTGAGCAGCCCGATGCCAGTCTGTGAAGCATCCTTGGTGACGGAATTTAAGTTTGTGACCCATCATATCTCTTGCCCATTAAAGATGGCAGCTGGGGCACCAGCGGTGAGGGGCAGCATTCTTAGCACACAAACGACCCCAGTTCTGTCCCCAGCACCCAAAAAATAAAGTGGAGATCTACCTGTCAGAAACATCAGTGTGACAGGTGGGACTGTGTGTGAGTGTGTGGAGAGCAGAGAACAGCTTTCAGGTCCCCTGCAGGCATGGCCTCACCTGCAGCCCCCACCACCCTGGGCCAGCCAGGGCCCCTGTGTCACCCCCAGAAACTGCTTAACCCCAGATGTTTCCACAGCTCCTCAGGCAGGGGTGGCCAGCGCACCAAGCCTGTGGCCACAGTGCAGAGGAGGCAGAAGTGTTAGGACACAAAGATGCTGAACACAGTTGGCGTGGTGTGTCCGAGGCCACATGGAGTGGCTGTGACAGGAGCTGTCTCCAGAGAACCAGGCCTGCGCCCACTGGGCTCAAGCTGAATCCCTGAGCTCGGAGCAGGCAAGACAGGAAGTTGTGGACCCAGGCCCCTGGAGTGCAGCTGTGGCCCAGTCACCAGCCCAGTGTCCTAGCAGCCCAGCATCCCCACTGCCCAGGAATCTTGTGCATTCCTGGCCTGGCTTTCTGAGTGGACCAGTTGCAGCCCCGAGGAATCTGGGGTTCCGGGTCTCGGCACCTGGCTTGCCTGTGCCATCAAAGAGATAGGCACAGACCTGGTCTGGGACCTGTGGACACACAGGGCCACTGCAGGCTCCATCCCTTGGTGACAACACAGCCCTGGGGCTCCTGTGCCCCACACAGAGTGCAGAGTCTCCCCAGCTTTAAAGGTGGCCTAGAGTTGTCCTTGGGGTCCTCACTGCACCGCCCCAGGCACAGGAGTCCTCAGGGTCGTGGGGCTTGTGGGTCGGGCTGAACTCCAGGCCGAGGACCAAAGAGGCCATGCGTGCCCACAGGTTCCTTGGAGTGGGGCCTCGCCGTGGGGGTGTCTGCACGTCCAGGTCTACAGCTGCAGTTGTGTTGCTCTGTCCCAGGTGCTTTAGAAACGCAGCCTCGTGCCCACCCTGCGCCTGAGGGACCCTGGTGCCTGGCTGGCATGGGACACTCTGGGTGCAATCCTCACACAGCCCAGGTTTGCCCGGACCTGAGAGGGAGCAGAGCTGAGCGATCCATGCGGAGACACTGGAGTCTAGAGAGAGGAGCCCACCCCGTGCCCTGGCCTCACCCCTTCTTGTAGCCCCTGTGCCAGTATCCCTGCTGCCTCTGCCCCGCTCAGTTAACCTTCCAGAAAGCGCTCTCTACAGAGCCCAGTGCTGCCCTGGCTTCGCCCCGGGTCAGGCCAGGCCCAGCATGTGCTGACTTAGGGTAAACCACAGGCCCGCACCCGTGTCCCCAGCCAGCCAGGACATTGCTCTTTCACTTCAAACGAGGCAGGTCACCGCCCTGTGTCCTTGGTGCCAAAATGTCCTCTGACCTTTTGTGTCTCGGCACCGACTCAGCGTCAACTCAGCCGGCTGCCTGACTGTGGTCCACACAGGGTGGCCCTGTGCAGGAGGGCGAGCCCTCCCCTCCGGTCACACTCCAGTCCACAAGGCATCCACCTGGCTCCATGCAGCTCGGGTCGCAGCCTGCGTGACCCCTTCAGTCCACCCTGCTGGGGCCTGGAGCACAGGGAGGCCCATCCCATCCTGGGGCTCCTCCCTCATGAAGTGCACGCAGCGCACAGGCTGTGGCTCAGCAGCGAGGGCCATGACAGCACCCAGTCACTGCATGCACGGGCTCCTGCCGGGAGACACTGGCCCTGTGGGTCCCACCATCCTCACCTGGCCCTGGCCACTAGGCATGCTGCTGAGACGCCAACCAATATCGGCATCAGAACTGGGGGGGGGGGGTGTTAAACTGGGGACTGAACCCAGGGCCTTTGTACTGAGCTATCGCCTCCTCAGCTTATTTTTCATTTTGAGATAAGGTCTCACTAAGTTACTAAGATGCCAGGCTTGAACTTGTAACCCTCCTGCCTCAGCCTCCCAGACTGCTGAGACTACAGGTGCATATCACCACTATGGCTATCTGGAACTGGGTTACTGAACTCCAAAGGATTAATAATAAAATATTAAGAGACTTCCAGGAAGATGGCAGAGTGGCAAGCAGCACAAATGGACAGATTCCTGGGTACATAGGAATTGCCAAAGCTGAGTCAAGAAGATATAAAAATTCTAAATAAACCATTACCAATCAATGAAATCAAAGATACAATTGAAAATCTACCAACAAAGAAAACACCAAGCTCTGACAGATTGATTCATTGCTGAATTCTACAAGAAATGTGAAGAACTGACATTACTACTTCTCAAACTCTTTAATGAAATTGAAAGGGAAGCAATACTCCCAAATTCCTTTTACCCTGATACCAAAACCAGATAAGGAACCAACCAAAAAAGAACTACAGGCCAGTCTCCCTAATGAACATAGATGCAAAAATCCTCAGTAAGATACTGGCAAAGAGAATGTAGCAAGTCATCAAGAAGGTTATATACCATGACCAAGTAGCATTCATCCCAGGGATGCAGGGATAGTTCAACATTTGCTAATCAATAAATGTAATGCACCACATTAACAAAACCAAGGGGAAAAAACCATGATCATCTGGGTATGGTGCTGTAACCTCAGCACTTGGGAGGCTGAGGCAGGAGGTTCATTGTGAGTTCAAGATCAGCCTAGGCTACAAAGTTAGCTCAAAGCCAGCCTGAACTGCATGGCGAGACCCTGTTTCAAAACAGAAGAACCATATGATCATCTCAGTAGATGCAGAGAAAGCTTTTGACAAAGTCCAGCACCCATTCATGATTTTTAAAAAAATACAGAAAATTGGAATAGATGGGCTTAATCTGATAAAATCCATCTATGGGAGGTAGGGATTTAGCTTAGCAGCACAAGCTCCTGTCTCATAAGCACAAGATCATGAGTTAAATCCTGGGTACCAAAAATAAAATCCATCCATGGCAAATCAACAGCCAACATCATACTAAGATATGGACAAAAACAGTGCTTTCACTCAAAAATCAAGAAGAACACAGGGATGTCCACTGTCACCACTGTTATTCAATATAGTTGTGGAAACTAGCCAGAGCAATTAGAAAAGAGAAACAAATGAAAGGAATAACTAATAGGAACAGAAGTAGTTAAATTATCACTATTCACAGATGACCTGATACTCCACATAGACCCCAAAAACACCACAAAAAGACTTCTAGATTTAATAACCAAATTCAACATAACTGGATACAAAGTCAACATTCAAAAAATCAATAGCCAGGCCGGGGATATAGCTCAGCAACGTAAGAGCCAGCCTGGCAACCTCAAGGTCCTGAGTGCAATTCCCAGTACCAAAAAAAAGAAAAAAAAACAATAGCCTTCCTGTACATGAATAACAAACTTACTGAGAGAGAAATTAGGGAAACAATACCTTTCACAATAGCATCCAAAAAAATGAAATACCCAGGAAGGAATCTAACAAAGGAAGTAAAAGACCTCTACTTTCAACACTACACTACTATGAAAAAATTCTGAAGAGGGTATCAAAAATGGAAAGATATACCTTGCTCTTGGGTAGGAAGAACCAATATAGTGAAAATGGTAGCACTTCCAAAATTACTACATAAATTTAATGCAATTCTGGTCAAAATTCCAACAGCATATCTCACAGAGAAAAAATCCTAAAATTCATGTGTAGCTAGAGGAGACCTGGAATACCAAAGGCAATTTTAGGTAACAAAAGGCAGGCAAGGGGGATCCCAATCCCAGATTTAAAATTATACTACAGAGCTACTGTGATAAAAAAAAAACAGCATGGTACTCCCCCCCCAAAAAAAAACAGACCCAAAGATCAGTGGAACAGATTAGAAGATGTACAAACAACTCCAGACACACTAAGCCACCCTATCTTTGTCAAAAGTGTTAAACACCTTCACTGGCAGAAAAATAGCCTGTTTGATAAATGGTGCTAGAAAAACTGGCTTTCCACATGCTGAAGACTAAAATTAGATCCATTACATTTCACCAGGCACTAAACTAAAATCAAAATGGATCAAAGATGTAAACATCAAAACAAAAACACTAAATCTGCTGGGAGAGAGAATAGGTAGAACCCTTGACACTGGTGTAGGCAAAGACTTTATGAACAAAACCCCAGTTGCATAGGTTTATGAACAAAACCCCAGTTGCATAGGAATTATCACAAAGAATCAACAACTGGGATCTTACCCTACTGAAAAGCTTTTGCACAGCAAGAGAAACCATCAACAGAGTGAAGAGATGACCCAAATAATGGGAAAGAATTTTTATCACCTGTTCCTCAGATAAAAGATTACTATCGAGACTATATAAAGAACTCAAGAAAATCAGACAAACCCCCCCCCCAGGTTTAAAGACCCAGTCCAAAAATGGGCATCTGACACGAACATGCACTTCTCAGATGAAGAAATACAAACAGCAAATAAATATATGAAAAAATGTTCAACATCACTGGTCGTTCAAGAGATTCAGGGGGCTGGGGATTTAGCTCAGCAGCATAAGCACCTGCCTTGGAAGCACGCGGTTGTGAGTTCGATCCCTGTAGCCAAGGGTTTAGCTCAGCAGCCTAAGTGCCTGCTTGGCAAACTCAAGGTTGTGAGTTCAATCCCCAGCACGCACCAAAAAAAAAAAAAATTTCAGAGTAAAACAACGCTGAAGTTCCATCTGACCCTAGAAAAAGATTATCATCAAGAAATCAAGCCAGGCATGGTGCTGCATACCTGTAACCCCAGCACTCAGGAGGCTTACGCAGGAACATCACTATGAGTTTGAGGCCATCCTGGGCTGTACAGTGAACTCAAGGTCAGCCTAAACAACACAGCAAGACCCTGTGGGGGCAAAAAACAACCAATAGCAAATGCTGGAGGGGCTGTGGGGAAAAAGGAATGCTTCGCCACTGTTGGTGGGAGTGTAGACTGGTGCAACCACTGTGGAAATCAGTATGGAGATTCCTCAACAAACTAGGACTAGAGATTCCATTTGACCCAGCTATTCCCCTCTAGGTATCTTCTCAAAAGAATTAAAAGCATCATGCCACAGTGATATATTGCACCCGTGTTTATAGTGGTGGAATCTTGGAAACAGCCCAAATGCCCATCACCTGGCCAATGGATGAGAAAGATGTGATTTTTTTATACCATAGAGTACTACCCTGCCATAAAGAAGGATAAGCTTGAGACATTTCTAGGTAAATGGATGCACCTTAAGACCATGCTCTTAAATGAAATAACTCACACACAGTGTAAATAACTGCATCATTTTTCAGGTGTAAGAAACCAAAAGTGTAAATAAGGACCAAAATGTATATTAAGTATTGTAAAATAGGAAGAAAATGCTCAAATGGGAGAGGGAAAGGAATGAAGTGAAAAGTTAAAAAAAGGAGGAGGAGGAGAAGAAAGAAAAGAAGAAGAAGAAGAAGAAGAAGAAGAAGAGAAGAAGGAAAGAAGAGAAGAAGAAGAAGAAGAAGAAGAAGAAGAAGAAGAAGAAGAAGAAGAAAAAGAAAAGGAAAGAAGAAGAAGAAGAAGAAGAGAAGAAGGAAAGAAGAGAAGAAGAAGAAGAAGAAGAAGAAGAAGAAGAAGAAGAAGAAGAAGAAAAGGAGAGAAGAAGAAGAGAAGAAGAAAAGGAGAGAAGAGAAGAAAAGAAGAAGAGAAGAGAGAAGAAAAGAAGGAAGAAGAGAAGAAGAAGAAGAGGAGAGAAGAGGAAGAAGAGAAGAAAAGAAGGAGAGAAGAAGAAAAGAAGGAGAGAAGGAGAGAAGAAGAAAAGAAGGAGAGAAGGAGAGAAGAAGAAGAAGAAGAAGAAGAAGAAGAAGAGAAGAAGAAAAGAAGGAAGAAGAAGAGAAGAAGGAGGAGGAGGAGAAAAGACGAAGAAGGAAGAGGGGGAGGAGAAGGAAAGAGAAGAGAAGAGCGAAGAGAAAAGAAAAGGAAAGAAAGAAGGCAAACGTGGGAACAGCTTTTGTAAGTGCGGAGGGGCCGCAGGGAGGGTGGGGCTGGAAAGAAGAGAAACCAAAGGTACCGGAGCAAATTCTCTGCCGCCTTCATCACCCAGTACACCTACAACGCACCCATGAGATCTGATCGGAGAGGAAATAAAGCACCAAGGCGCCCGGGAAGCGGGCAGAGTCCGCAGGCCGTGTGGTGTCGGAATCTGGGGCGGCTTTATATCAGGTTCGGGACATTGGGGCGGCTCCAGCGGAGCCATGGCGGGGCCCCTCCCGGGTGCGCGGGGGGCGGGAGGCGCTCCAGTCGGGGCGCCCCGGGAAGGCGCTCGGGCGGGCGCTGCGGGGCGGGCGCTCTCGGGCTCAGGACGGTCATCGGCTCGCGGCGGCCGCTCTCCTGGGCAGGCAGCTGCGCCCCCTCGGGTCGTGCTATGGTGGCCCGGGCCACGGCGGCCTGGCAGGGGTCCGGATCCCCCCATGCAGCCTGGGAGGCGGGCGCCTCGGCCGCCCCCGGGGGTCGCGTGATCTCCCCGGTCACCTCGTCCACCCAGAAGAAGGCGTCTGGAGGTTTCGGGTGCGGGACACCCAGGCCCCGGAGCATGACTGAAAGAAAAGATGGGGGCTTGACTGTGACTCTACATTTGTAAACATTTAAATCTTAGCCGGACGTGGTGGCGCAGGCCTGTAATCCCACATTGGGAGGCTGAGGCAGGAGGATCACAAACCTGACCCTGTCTCAAAGTTTTTAAAAAAATAATAATAATCAAAAGGACTGGCAATGTGGCTCAATGCAAATGATCCCCAGGACCTAATAAACAGATCCTAACCTAACACAGCCCCTGGTTAGCCGTGGGTCCGGGCCCACAAATTCACAAATCGCAAATCAGAAGCCGTCAAGGATGAGACGGGCGTTTACACTGCACATACGCAGACGTCCCTGCCAGCTTCCCAAAACACCGGGTGACCACCCGGTCATCCCGCGGTGCGCTTAGAGAGGGGCGGCGCCCCACATCGCATATTGCGGTACCGTTGGGTGTCATCGTCTGCCAGAGAGGTCCTGGTGCCAATCGCCCCCGGTGGATGATGAGGCCAGGCAGGCTTCCCACCCGCCAGCCCACTCAGGGTGCTCCTGAGGGCAATGGGGGGGGACAATGGGGACAATGTGCAGAAGCCCAACAGTCTCTGAAAAAAAAATTTTTTTTGCCCTTTTTTGAGGCAGGATTTTGCTATGAAGTCCAGGTTGGCCTTGAACTCACTCTGTAGCCCAGGCTGGCCTCGAACTCGCGGTGATCCTCCTGCCTCAGCCTCCCGAGTGCTCGGATTACAGGCCTGAGCCACTTTGCCCTGTTAAACTCTCTATGCTTTTCAATTAAATTCTATCTAGTCCTTAGGAAAATTCCGGTTATGAGTCCTTAAACTCTTTTTTAGCAACTCTGATTCTTTTATTCTTTTTGAGACAGAGTTTCTGTGTAGCCCAGGCTGGCCTGGGACTCAGTGATCCTCCTGCCTCAGCCTCCTGAGTGCTGAGATCACAGGTCTGTGCCAACACGCCCAGCTGCAATTACAGGTAATTAACTACACTTTGAAAACTCCTCTTAGCTTAAGAGCCAAGAGTACAGTCTCCCACGGGAGCAGACAAAAAAACCACTCCAAGGGCCGGGGATTTAGCTCAGCGGCTTAAACACCTGCCTGGCAAGCACGAGGTCCTGAGTTCGATCCCCGGTACCAAAAAAAAAAAAAAAAAAACCCACTCCCACAAATGTCACAAGGTCTGGCCCCACAGGTGGCCCCTCAGGGACCCAGGAGCAGCTTTCCAAGCTGGCAGGGCTTTGCGTGTAATGGCAGTCATCGCAGGCCTCGACCTGCAGCTACAGAGCGAAGGCAGCTCACCCAGGTCAGCTCTGGGGAGGAGCTGAGTGCCAGGCCGGGGACACTTGCGGTCCTCTCCTGTCTTTATTGTTTTCAGTACTGGGGATGGAACCCAGGGCTCCCACCACGTGCAGTGTTTTTAAGACCCAGTCTCACTAAATTTGCTGGGCTCAAACTTGCCGTCATCCTGCCTCAGCCTCCCAGAGAGCTGGAATTAAAGGTGTGTGCCACCTCGCCTGGTTGATTTTTCCTATTTTCTTTCCACTGTGCCTGGAAATCGCTTTGCTTCCTTTAGAAGGGCCGCAGTGGCTGTCACCCTGAGAACTTGAAGGTGAGTTACTTAGCCTGCTGCCCTGGTCACCCAGCAGCATCCAAGGACCTGCTCCCTGCACGCCCCGGGGTGTGCAGCTGGCTCAGGGAGAGGGTCCCACCTCCCCATCCCCAGGTCCCCAAGGCCACGGTGTGGGAAGTCACCGGCACAGCTCGGCAGGGGTCCCATAACCTCAGGGGTTGGAGCGGGGCGCCACTGGAGGGCTGGGTGGGTTGGAGGCTTTGCGGCTCACCTGTGCAAGCCCGGGCTGGACCTGGACGGCCTGGGCTTCTGGGACGGAGCTCAGAGGCCTGAGGGGCACTGGCGGTGGCGCCTAGCAACCCGTCTTTATGAAGTCAAGCATCCGCCCAGGGCCCCGCTGCAGAGGCGTCCCGAGCCAGGGCCCCCCGCCTGCACCCTCTCCAGCCTCTCCAGTCTTCCTGTCTTCTGATTTCTGATGGTCCCATCACCTGGCGCACCATGGGCAGCAACAGGGTTGTTTTCCAGAAAAGAAAGGGCAGGTGGTGGTGGAGGAGAACAAGGGGAAAGTTCTTTCTTCTTTCTTTCTTTCTTCTTTCTTTATTTCTTTCTTTCTTCTTTCTTTCATCTTTCTTTCTTTCTAAATCCATTTTATTCAAACATAAAGAGAAGGAAAAGGAAGAAAAAAACTAAAATACAATTTCAAAGCACGTCAATCGGGGCACCAATGGTACATACATTGCGCATTGTTTTCCCCAGATCATTCACCAGAGGACAATGCCAGCACAGATCTTTCTCTTCAGTGAACTCAATCAGCAGTATAGCTATCTTTATGATCTTTTATATACATATACAAGCATATATACATGTTTTCTTTCAGCTTGTCATACTAATGAAACAATATGATGTTTACACATGTTTTATTTCACTAATGAGTATGGTCTCAAGGTGCATCTATTTACCTCTAAGTGTCCAGCTTATCATTCTTTATGGCTGAGTAGTGCTCCATTGTATAAAAATACCACATCTTCTTTATCCATTCCTCAGTTGATGGGCATTTAGCTTGTTTCCAAGATCAAGCTATTATAAACTATACTGCTATAAACATGTGCACTGTGGTATGATGTTTTTCATTCTTTTGGCAACATACCAAGAAGGGGGATAGCTGAAACAATTGGGACCTCCAATGCTAGTTTTTTTGAGGACTCTCCATACTGACCTCCACAGTGGTTGCACCAGTCTGCACTCCCACCAACAGCGGGGGAGGGTTCCTTCTTCCCCCCCAGCCCCTCCAGCATTTGTTATTGATTCCTTGATAATAGCCATTTTTTCTGGGGTGAGGTGAAATCTCAGTGTTGTTTTAATTTGCATCTCTCAAATGACCACTGATGAACATTTTTTTCACATACTTATGTGCTTTTTTATTTCTTCATCTGAGAATTGTATATACATTTCAGATGCCATTTTTGGATTGGGTCTTTAAATCTGGGAGGACTGATATTTTTGAGTTCTTTATATGTTCTCAATAGTAATCCTTTGTCTGAGGAACAGCTGGCAAACATTTTCTCCCACGTCATGGGTTGTCTCTTCACTTTGTTGATGGTTTCTCTTGCTGTGCAAAAGCTTTTCAGTAGGGTGAGATCCCAGTTGTTGATTCTTTGTGATAGTTCCTATGCAACTGGGGTTTTGTTCATAAAATCTTTGCCTACACCAGTGTCTTCAAGAGTTTTACCTACTCTATCTTGTAGCAGATTTAATGTTTCTTTTAATATTAACATTTTTGATCCATTCTGATTTTAACTTACTACATGGTGAAAGATATGGGTCCAGTTTTAATCTTCAGCATGTGTAGAGCCAGTTTTTTCAGCACCATTTGTTAAAGAGGCTGTCTCTCTTCCAGTGAATGGTGCTTTTGTCAAAGATAAGATGGCTGAGTGTGTCTGGGGTTGTTTCTGTGTCTTCTAATCTGTTCCACTGATCTTTTGGTCTTTTTTTTTTTTTTTTTTTTTTTTTTTTTTTTTTTTTTTTTTTTTTTTTTTTTTTTTTTTTTTTTTTTTTTTTTTTTTTTTTTGGTTTGTTTTGCCAGTACACTTTTTATCACAGTAGCTTTTTAAAATTTTTTATTTTATTTTATTTTTTAAATTTTATTTTAAAAGGAAGTAAAATTAAACACAACAAAACAGAACGGGACATAAGAAAGCATAAATTTCAAAGCTAGACAACCAGAGATCTTCACTATCTGTCATATTGTCTCTTGTCTTCTTCCAAATGGTTATCCATATCTTTGCATATGGGGAGCTCATACTAAATAACATAGCCAATGTTTTCACAAGATGTGTAGTTAACTGGCTCCCACTTGCTAAGGGGGGGGACATAGGACAGGGGACAGGACGACATGAGATGTCTGATTCTTAGCCGCCCGCGCCCTGGCAGGATCACAGGCGCCCCCCCCCCAGAGGGGAGAGGAGCTCCTTGTTCTTCCGGCACCCCAAGTCAACCACATGGTGCAGGTCCCGAGGCGCCAGGGTCTCTCCCCTGCAGGCCCCCTAAAGTCTGCCATACTCACCTGCTATTTCTTTCTGATGAACTGACCATTCCATTTCCAACGTTCTGAAATGGCCAACAGACCACAGAAAGAATTCTCTTTAGGCTCCTGTTTGAAACCAGCAGCTACAGTGATCTGCTGGCCTTGCTTCAGGGCCATTATCACAGTAGCTTTATAGTATAATTTCAAATCAGGAATTTGATGCCCCCATCGTGTCTTTGTTGTCCAGGGTTGTCTTTGTTATCCCAGGTCTCTTCTGGTTCCAAATGAATTTTGGGATTGTTTTGTCTAATTCTGTGAGATATGTATGCTACTGGAATTTTGGTTGGGATTGCATTGCATCTGTGTAACAGTTTTGGAAGTATGGCCATTTTCACATATTGGTTCTTCCTACCCAAAAGCACAAGGTATCTCTCTAGTTTCTAAAATCCTCTTCAGTCTTCTTCAGAGTACTGTAGAGGTCTTTTACCTCCTTTGTTAGATTGATTCCTAGGTGTTTCATTTCTTTGAATGCTATTGTAAAAGGTGTTTTTCCCCCAATCTCTCTTTGAATGAGTTTATTATTCATGTACAGGAAGGACATTGATTTTTTTTATTTTTTATTTTTTATTTTTTTTTTTGCGGTACCGGGGATCGAACTCACGACCTTGCACTTCCAGGCAGGCGCTTATGCTGCTGAGCTAAATCCCCAGCCCCAGGCCATTGATTTTTGAGCGTTGACTTTGTATCCAGTTACATTACTGAATTTGCTTAGTAAATCTAGAAGTCTTTTGGTGGAGTTTTTGGGGTCTTCTAAGTAGAGTATCATGTCATCTGCAAATAACCATAGTTTAAATTCTTCCATTCCTAACTTTATTCCTTTTATTTCTTTCTCTTATCTAATTGCTCCTGCTAGTTTCCAGGACTATGTTGAATAAGAGTGGAGACAGTGAACGTCCTTGTTTGTTCCTGATTTTAGAGTGAAAGCTTTCAGTTTTTGCCCATTTAATATGACGTTGGCTGTTGGTTTGTCACAGATGGCCTTTATTATATTGAAGTAAAGACCACCTACCCCAATTTTCTGTAGGGTTTTGTTTTTGTTTTCTGCTACTAGGGATTGAATTTACGACCTTGCATTTGCCAAGCAGGCGCTTGTGCCTCTGAGCTAAATCCCTGGCTCTTTTGTAGGGTTTTTATCATGAATGGGTGCTGGACTTAAGTCAAAAGCTTTTTCTGCATCTATTGAGATGATCATATAATTTCTGTCCTTGGCTCTGTTATATGGTGTAGTACATTTATTGGTTTACATATGTTGAACCATCCCTGCATCCCTGGGGTGAATCCCACTTGATCATGGTGTACAATCTTCTTGATGATTTGCTGCAGTCAGTTTGCCAGTATCTTATTGAGGAGTTTTGCATCAATGTTCATTTGGGAGATTGACCTGTAATTCTTTGTTGGGTACTTCTCTGGTTTTGGAATCAAAGTAATGCTTGCTTCCAGGAATGAATTTGGGAGTCTTGCTTCCCTTTGAATTTCATTAAGGAATTTGAGAAGTAGTGGTGTTAGGTCTTCACTAAATTTCTTGTAGAATTTAACAGAGAATCCATTAAGGCCTTGGCTTTTCTTTGTTGATAGGTTTTTAACTACATCTTCAATTTCATTTATTGATAATGGGTTATTTAGGATTTTTATATTTTCTTGATTCAGCTTTGGTAATTCATATGTATCTAGGAATCTGTCCATTTTTTCTGTATTTTTTTTTTGGTTCTGTATTTTTCAACTTATTACAAGTTTTCAACATAGGTATAGATGATTTTCTGAATTTCTGTTGTGATAGCATCCTTTTCATTCCTAATTGTGTGGATTTGACACTTTTCTTGCCTTTTTTTTTTGATAAGGCTGGCTAAGGGTTTGTCAATTTTATTTAATCTTTCAAAGAACCAACTCAATTCATTGATTCTTTGTATTTTCTTTTAGTCCCAAGTGTGTTAATTTCTGCTCTGATCTTTATAATCTCCTCCCTTGTACAAGCTCTTGGTTTAGACTGCTTTTCTTTTTCTAGAAGTTTGAGGTTCATCATTAAGTTGTTTATATGTGCTTGCTGTTTTCCTAATATAGGTATTTACTACTATAAATTTCCCTCTTAAGGATGATTTCATTGTGCCCCACAAGTTCTGGTATGTTGTATTGTCATTATCATTCAACTGTAAAAACTGTCTAATTTCTTATCTAATTTCATCTGGTACCCATTGATTGTTCAGTAGGGTGCTACTTAATTTCCATGTGTTGATGAAGTTCTTGTGGTTTCCTGTGGCATGGATTTCCAGTTTCATTGCAGTGTGGTTTGATAGTATGCACACGATAATTTCAGTTCCTTTACATTTACATATGCACGCTCTATGAGCCAGTATATGGTCTATTTTGGAGAATGTCCTGGGTGCAGCTGAGAAGAATGTGCATTTTGATGCTATGGGGTGGAACACTCTATAAACATTTACTAAGTCCATTTGCTCAAAAGTGTGATTTCATTCTAATATTTCATTATTGATTTTTTGTTTAGTCGATCTTTTTGTGACAGTGGGGTATTGAGGTCTCCCAATACAATAGTTTTAGAGCTTACTTGATTTTTCATGTCCATTAATAATTGTTTTACATAGCTGGATGCACTAGTATTTGTCACATATATATTTACGATTGTTATTTCTTCCTCTTGGATTGTTCCCTTTATGGGAATATAGTGACCTTTATCTCTCTTAATTAGTCTTGGCTTGAAATTCACTTTGTCTACAAATAGAATAGCTACCCCTGCTTTTTTCTGGATCCCTATTACATGGAGTATTGTTTTCCATCCTTTAACTTTCAGTCTATGAATTTCTTTTTGAATTGTTTCTTGTATATAGCATATTGCTGGATCTTGCTTCTTGGTCCATTCTGCCAGTCTGTGTTTTTTGACTGGTGAATTAAGACTATTAACATTTTAAAAAAAGACTATTAACATTGATGGTTAAAACTGATATGCACCGACTTATCCTTGTTATTTTCCTGTTGTTGGATCTCCCCACCCCACCTTTGTTCCCCTTTCCTCTACTTGTTTGCCTTTTCTGGTGGATTCCTTCTGTTGAGGTTCTTGCAGCTGTAGTCCTTATCTCTGTCTAGAATGTCCTTCAGAACATTTTCAAGTGCTGGTTTGGTAATTATAAATTTCCTGAGGTTTTTTGTCACGGAAGTATCTTATTTCTCCATCAATTTTGAAATATAGTTTTGTGGGATACATCAATCTGGGTTGAAAGTTGTTTTCCTTTAGAACTTAAGAGTACTTCAAGCTCTCCTTGAAGAGTTTGTGCTGAAAAGTCAGCTGTGATTCTGATGGACTTTCCTTTATAGGTGATTTGATTCTTATACCTAACAGCTTTTGAGATTCTATTCTTGTGTTGAATTTCTGAAATCTTGACTATCATGTCCCTGGATATAAATTTTTTGATCATTGCTAATTGGAGTTCTGTATGACTCACTTATTTGTATGTCAAATTCTTCTCTACCAGGAAAGTTTTGTCAGGTCTGTGAACATGTTTCCAATGTCATTTATGGTGTCTCCTGCTTGTTCAAAATGACTCCAATTAATCTTTCTTCTTGTCTCATCTAACAGCTGCTGGATTGATTTCTCATGGCCCCTTGCTAGTTCTGAGAAATCTTTCTTTCCCTGGTCGCTAACTGCAAGCCTGTCTTCAATATCTGAGATCCTGTCCTCACATTTGGCCTAATCTGCTTCAAATACTTTCAATGGAGTTTTTATTCTCCTGTTTATCTGCTTGAATCTGCTTTATGGATTCCATTTGTTTCCTATGCTGAGCTTCCATAATTTGCTTAAGATCTTCTGTTTTGTTTTGTTTTTTTTTGTCTGTGTCTGCTCTAACATTGCTAAGCATCGCATATACTTTGGTAATCTCTGTAGTTATGTGAGAGATTTCTGATTTCGCTTTTTCCAGAGCCTCATTCAATTGCTTTGTTTCCATTTCAGAGAAACCAGGTAGAGAGCTTCCCGACTGTCCCACCTGATTGCCCCCTGGGTTTGCCTTTGGAGAACTGGATGTCTGGGGCTGCATCTTATTTATCTTCTCATTTCTTTTCTAGTTTAATTCCTGGGGTGATGCTTGTTAGTTGCCTATGGTGGGTTGCTTTACTGGTGACATTTAGGACACTTAGATGATGATCACTTCTCTGAGGTATCTCCCAGGTGTAGCTGACTTTTGGGTTTTGAGTCTATTGAAAGATCTTACCTCTTCAGTGGCGCCCAAGCCTCATGGAATTATGTGTTTGTGATTGGTTGTCTAGTGCTCGGATTGGTGGTATGACTGCTACACCTGCCTAAGGTGGAGACAGGATATGATGTAATAGCACGAAGGTGTGTCTTCTCTCTTGCCCGTTTGTGCCTTGCTGTTTGCAGTGGCCATGAGCTGTGCCCCGCCATGCCACCCTGCCTTGGAGCCAACTGAGTATGGACTGAAACCTCCAAAACTGTAAGAAATAAACCTTTCCTTCTTTGATGTTGGGTGTTGGGTATTCTGTCTTTACAATGAGAGTGAAAACTAAGACGGTGTCTTCACTCGAGTGGTTCATCATAGTGATGGCATAGTGATGGCAACCATCATAGTGATGGCATAGTGATGGCAACATATGGCATATATGGCCATAGTGATGGCATAGTGATGTCAGAGCAGCTGGTACCACCCTGCTGAACCACAGCACCAAAGGCCCTGCAGCACCTCCTTGGAGCTCAGATCCTCAGGGCACCTGGCAGAGCCCCCCGTGGGCTTGTGCCCACCAATGCCATGCTGATCCTGGCTGCTTCTCTTCCTATTTCCTAGTTTGTCCCTAGAAGACGAGGTCAGATGCTGCCCCTGAAGTTGGTGCAGGTGCTGAGACCAGGCAGACCACACTGGCCAGTAAGTGACAAAGGCTTTGCAGAGCAAGGCTTCCTGCACACGAGCAGGACAGGCACCGAGCCAGTTGGCTTCCCCTGAGCCACACTGCCCAGTGCAGCACTCAGCTTCACCCTGCCTGGCCCAGTCTGGTGTGGGGTCCTCCTACCTACGAAACCCTGAACATGTGTGAACCCACCCGTGGGCTTTGCTGCTGGCAGTCTATGTCCTCCTCACTAGGTCAGTCCACGCACGGCCTGCCTTTGTGCTGCAGCCTCTCGGGGTCACCTGGCCTCTTAACCATCTCCACCCAGCACCCAGGGAAACATGTCACACTACGAGCTGGGAACAGAGCTCAGCCAGCAGCAGAGGCGGGAGAGGGAGCAACGGCAAAGCAGAGCTGCTGACTCCAGCTGTAACAGCAGGGTGCTGAACATCACTGGGCTCAGTGCTCACGCACTGGGGGAGCTGTTCTTCGCCTATCATGACTTCTATCTAAACCGAGCAAAACAACCCTCTGCTGCTAGGTAACATTTGCAACAGAAAGGGGAGGGGTGCCGCTGGTTACTGTGGTCACACATGAGGGCTCAGTGCGTGGCAAAGGCTGAGGCCTCCCCTCTGCTGTTTCTGACCAGCATGCCCAAACATGGGACAGGAGGAGGCTGGGAACACAAGCAGCAGCAGATGGGCACAGACCCTGTTCCGGCTCCATCTGTCCAGGGTACTGGCTGCTCCAACAGTTCCTGCCTCCAAAATACCCTGGCCTTTGTTTTCTTCTTAAACACCGCACAGCCAACACATGCAGTGGCACACGGGCTACCATGCTCTTTCACACCACCTGAGCTGTTCACCTGTACCTTTCTTAAGGACCTGGGCAAGCAGGGCCACTAATGCCTTAAGAATCAAGTAGCTTGTTCTGTGTCACTCATAAATGGCAGAGTTGGGATTTTTATTAATAAGACACCGGACTCCTAAAATGTTTACTTTGATATACTTTGAAGGAGTTAAAAAGAACCCACTTTAACATGTTAAACCTTAGTATTCTGGTGAAAGCAACAGAGACAGAACAAGAAAACAAGCAGAGCGCCCACGAGCCCTCCGTGACTGCCCCAGCTGCTCCCACCCTAGGAGGCAGAGCGGCAACTCTTACATCACCTCAACCCACCACCAGTCCCGTATCATGTGAGTCCACAGAAAATACGCTGTGCAAAGCAGTAACACTGTGCCCTAAACACCAAGAACACTTACATCCCAGACACTATCCTACACAACCTACATGCATTATTTCATTAACTACCCCTACCGCCCCACGAGGCCGGGGTGTCCCCCATTTACAGTCAATGTGAAGCCAGCAGCAGCAGCAGCAGTGGCGGGGCGCGCCGATACATTCTTGCTTCCCCTCAGGGAGCCACGCTATCCAGCTTCTGCAGCTTTCTTTATGGAGAGCAGTAATGAATTTACTTTCTAAAGTACCAAAACCCAAACCCACCCGTCTACCTGTTCTGCTGAGGGCACGACGTTTCTCCCCATCCTGTTTCTTTCTGCCTCACTCGGAGCTCAGCAAGGCCGGACCAGGAGGGGTGGGGCGAGAACCACACGGTGGCATACTCCTCTGTAAACAGCTTGGGACTGCAGCTGTCACAACCTCCACTGGGACGCAGTGTGAATTCCAGCTGTTCCACACACTCAGCCAGCACCATCTGGTTTCCACGGACTGACACATGAGACTGTCCCTACCATTCCACATTTCCCCTGCATTCCAGTCTACAAACACCTCAGCCCAGGTGACAATCTGCCAGCAGGGGTGGCGCCAACTATGTTGCACAGGTAACCTGCACCGTGCACTAGGACGGCCCAGCCTGGCCCATCTGGCTCATGCCCAGTTCTCCAAAGACTGGAAGACAGGCCAGGCTGGAAGCAGCCTGCACATGTTCCAGGCCAGGGTGGTCACCAGGTGCCACCTGGTGGCGGATACCCAGACAGCCTCAACCTGACAATCCCAGCAGGTGTCCTACTGGCAGGCGCGAGATGAGTGGTGCCTTCCAGTTGGCGTATCATTCAGGGGCCCCAGGGAACCCCCCCCCAACGTGGCTGAAATAATTCAGTTCTCACATTTTTGAGACAAATTCACCTAGAAGCTCCTCCACTTGGGTAGGGTGCCTGCCATGCTGCACCCAGAAACCCAGACATGACCCAAGGGGCAGGATGGGGGCCAGGGAGAGGCTGGGGAGCCGGGGGGGGGGGCAGGCGCCGTGAGGATTCAGGAGGCAAGGCCTGGGCTGGCCCCATGGAGGGGAGAGATTGAGAGGCGGCCAGCTGGGGGCAGTGTGGCTGGGGGATGAAGTCAAAGCCATCACTGCTTACACCCAAATGCTCAGTGCTTATGCCCAAGGTCAGGCGTGGATTCATGCTTCTGTAATAGTATCACTGCTAGAGCATTTCCTGGAAGGGCATCAGTACAATCCCCAAAGAGGAGCGCTTCGGTATAAACCGCCTGTTGGTTTTGACTTCTTTGTGATCTTAAAAATCTGACTGGAATGTATAAAAATAAGATCTCATTCTATAAAAACGGCAGTAAAAACACCTGTTAGGACCAGAACGTCTTGAGGAGCCGGGCAGCCGAGGAGCTGGGAAATAAAGCCGGCACAAGAAAAGGCCGCCAATGGTGAGCAGCAGCTCCATGAGGGCTCCGGGCTGGGACCAGAGCACCCCCTCTCCAACGGGAGCCAGCCAGGCCGGCCAGCTGCAACCACATGTGAGGAGACACCGCCCCAGGCCTTGGCAGCTCCCAAGGCCACTGGCTCAGAAAAGGCCCAAGAAGCCCAGGTGTGATGGCTCCATGGCTCCTCTGTGACCTGGTCAGAAGCAGATGTGGGAACCACCCAAAGGACCCTCCTTGAAAACAAGAATAGCTGTCTCCAACTTGGTTAAACTTGGCCCTGTCTGCATGTACTGACACGTACAAAGCTGGCCAGGCTACTTCCTTGTCCCTTCAGTTGGTTCTAAGCAACATAAACTGGGCTGGCTGAGGAGCTGATGTGTCACCTCTGAAGCAAAGTGACAGCTCAATGTTACCTCACCCAGTGGCTCCTCAAATCCATGATTGAGCCAGGCAGGATAGAGAACCATGCTCCACAATGTCAGCTGGGACTGAACCTTAAGAAAGAGGCTGTGACCTCCCAGGGCAAAAACGATTGTCCATCAGAGCTGAAGCACCAAGCCCAAATTATTAGCTACTGCCTCAGCTGTTTGGCGGGTAGCTCTCTCTGCATTGCTTGCCCTCTGCATAGGGCAGAGGTGATCTCAGGCCTCCTACCTAGCCCAGCTCTCGTAGTCACATATTTCCTGCCACTCTCACTGCCACTCATCCCCGATCCACTATCCTCATGGAGAATCAATAAAACCCAGGTTGGACTCTGTCTTGGTGAACACCATCTCGGTGGACTTAGAACCCCTTAGCTCCCCGTAGCTGTATACATGTCTTAGTGTCTTTCTTCTCACTGTGGGTTGCACTGGAAGTGGTAAACTGGAATTAACTCACCAGAATTTCAATAACCTCTCCTTGGGGTTACAAACATAAACTTCCTGGACTGAGATGAGAACGGGAAATCATTCTCTACAGTGGGAACTCGGCCACAGTCAGTGCCAGCAAGGGACACGCGACTCCGCTGTGAACAGGCAGGACAGTAACAGGGCTGCAAGGCCACCAGAACACCCGGGGCAACACCCCCTGCAGCCACCTGGGCCCAGCTGTCCCACAATCCCACAGCAGTCCCCAGCGGGTGGGCCTTGGCCTGGGCTGGTCTCGCTTCCTCCTCTGGGGGCGCCCCCACCCCAAGTCTTCAGCAATTCAGAAACAAGGCTCACAGTGCTTCAGCTGTGCCTGCAGCACTGCAGTGACCCTGTCCCTGTGACACAGGCAGGCGGGCCAACAAGGGGCAGCGCATGGCACTGCTAGGGTGCAAGCCTGACACCAGCCGGGAGCGGGGGACGCAGATCCAATTGCGGCACTGTGGCTCGCATTTTTGGAAGCCACAGGAAAGTCGGGGACCCCAAAGCAAAACTCCGTTCCTGGGCACCGGCTACAGGCACTGAGAAGGGACCTCTGAGCCTCAGGATCTTCCTGCAGCCCAGGCCAGCGAGGAACCCCACAGACAGAGCTCCCACTCTGGCCTCCTCTCCCCAGGGGGTCCCAAAACCCCAGCAGGCAGCCAGCAGCCAGGCTGCCTTAGGAGCCACTGGAGACTCCGGACACACTGCTCTCAGTGACAGCCACAGGTACCACCACAGGCCAGACCTGACCCGAGGAGCTGCTGATCCCAGGGGGCCAGGCTCCTGTCCTCAGCTGACAATGGACACCGGGCTGGGGAGCCCAAGGCTGTCAGCAAGGCTGTTCCCAGGCCTCCAAGAATGCGCTGCTGCTGTTCCCTGGTACCCCACTTCCCAACAGGCAAGCTGGGGACTCCTCGAACTGAGATCCTCAGGAGCCCAGTCACCAGCTCAGTGCCAGTCCCCACGCTGCCACCGCCCACGGCTGCCCAGCAGGCAGCTGGGCCAGGCTACTCCCCAGCGTGGTTCTTCATGTGCCGGGCCAGGTTGGAGGACCACCGGAAGGTCTTCCCGCACACCCGGCACTGAAAGGGCCGCTCTCGCGTGTGGAAGCGCCTGTGGCTGGCGAGCAGCGAGCCCTTGCTGAACTCCTTCCCACAGGTGCTGCACCGGTGGCACTTCTGCCCTGGGGACTCCTCCTGGAGGCCAGGGAGCACAGAGCACTGCTCCTGGGGCTCCTCCCCAACCCCCGGGGGCTCCGCAGCTAACGGCTCTAACTCCTGCGTACCAGGCCCCGGGTGCTGGAGGGCAGACAGCCCGGAGGTGACACACTCGGCCTGCATCAGCCAAGGGTGCCTCTTGGGGTGCCCAGGGAGCATGTGTCTCCCCAGGAGCTCTCTCCCCGTCCACTGGTATTTAAAAGCTCTCTCAGAGGCATGAATTCTCTGATGGTTGACCAGGCGGTAATTCCTGTCGTAGGACTTCCCGCACACACCACACTTATAGCGCTTCTCCCCACTGTGGATCCCTGCATGGTCTAAGAGGCTCCTCTTCCGGGTGAAGCTTTTCCCACACTCTTGGCACCAGAAAGGCTTCTGGTCAGCCAGGCCCCTGGGGCACAGGCCCGGCGGCGGGAGTTCACACTGCCCGTGTGCCGAGTGCCGCCTTTGGTGCCGGTAGAGGTTGGAGCTCCACCGGAAAGCCTTTCCGCACTCCCTGCATTTGTATGGCTTCTCACGTGTGTGAATCCTCTGGTGGACAAGGAGGAAGGAGTGGTTGCGGAAGGCCTTGCCGCACTGGCTGCACTTGTGGGGCTCCTCGGGGGTGTGACTGCTCTGCGGGGCCTGGAGTGGGCCGTTAGGACTGCGAGGTGGCCCGCAATCTGGTTTTCTCTTTGCAGCATGCTTCTTCTTGTGCACAATGAAGGCCGACCTGTAGGTGAAGCCTTTCCCACACTCGCCACACTGGTATGGAGTCTGCCCTGTGTGGACTCTCTGGTGCTCAGCCAGGGTTCTCTTTCGAGTAAAAGTTTTCCCGCACTGCTGACACTCAAACGTGTTTTCCGCCACTGGGGCCCCCTGCAGCTGACAGAAGTCCTTTGGGGGGACATCCTGGCAGGGATCTGCTGCGCAGAACTCCTGCTCCTGGTGCAGCCGCACATGCCGGGTGAAGTTGGACCTCCACCGGAAGCTCTTCCTGCAGCGGGCGCATTTGTAAGGCTTCTCCTGGGTGTGGATCCTCTGGTGCTCCAGGACATAGGACTTGCAGTGGAAGGACTTTCTACACTGGCTGCAGTCAAAGGGCTTCTCCCGGCTCCGGTCTCTCGGAGGAGGGTCCAGCTCGGTGCTGTACTGGAAGTCCTCTTCACACTGGCTCTGCTCCACCTTCTGCTTGGCGTGGGTCTCCTGGTGCAGACGGTAGGCTGACAGACGCTGGAATGCCTTCTCGCACATGCCGCACTTGTATGGCTTCACCCCACTGTGGATCTTCTCATGCCGAATGCAGTTGGAGCTCCATCTGAAGGTTTTCTCGCATACCCTGCACTTGAACGGCTTCTCCTGGCTATGAATTCTCTGGTGGCACTCAAGGTGGGAGCTCCGCTTGAAGGCCCTCCCGCAGTCCCGGCACCGGTATGACGGCCCCACCACACGCAGCCCCTGCTCGTGCTGGTGAGCAGCGCTGAGGCTGAAGCTTTTCCCACAGGCATCCTTCATGCTCCCCGCCAGCCCAGCATGAATCCTTGGGTGGAGGCCAAAGCTGCCCGGCGTACATCTGAGCCCCTTCCCATGTTTCTTACAGTCATGATGGTGTGACCGCTTCCGCAGGTGTCTGCCACAGCCGTGTTTCAGGGGTCGCTTTTTCCTGGAAACTCTCAAATACGCCACATGTTTTAGGTCCCGAGTGTCACTCCCTCCTAACACTTCAGATTCTTTCTCTGCAATGGGACTGAAATCAGACTCTTCCTTCTTAAATCTCACACAGTGCTTCATCAGCCAGCTCCGCTGCTTGAAAGGTTCTCTGAGCCCCTCTCCCTCGGGGACACCTGTTGCCGGGCACCCAGACACCACAGCACAGCTTTCTGCAGCCTCCACAGGTTCTTGCTTTAAGATGACTTTGTTTGTCTTCATCTGGAGCTCAGCTCCTGACAAAAATTAAAACACAAGACAATGTACTATTCCCACACCCAGAACTAGAGAGGGCAAACGTGGCCATAAAATGAGGGGCATCCAGGCAGCAAGGCTCTGGCAGACTACCAGTGCCTCTCCACAACAGTTGAGAGCAAGGCAAAACAGGGAAGGCGACTCCAGAACCAAGAAAGAAGGAAGACACCAGAAGGGCACAGCGCCTAGGGAAGAGCCGAAGGCATCCAGCAGGAAAGGGAAAGGGCCAGGAGGAGAGTGGTAACTAGCAAGGAGGGGAGCCCGATCCAGGCACGGGAGCGGTAGGACAGTGCCCCAGGCCAAGGGGCAGGGTTCCCAGGGGCACCTGACTGGAGCTCAAGCCCACCACAGAAGGAAGTCAGAGTAAAGGGCAGGAAGGATGGGCACAGTGCCGAGGAGGAGAGTCCACAGGCCAAGAAGAGGCCTTCAGCTCGAGGGTCACCAAGGACAGGACAGGGCAGGGCCACACAAACAGCTATCCTGACCTGCAGTGGAGAGGCCCAGGGCCAGCACCCTTAGCACAGTTAAAGGTCTTCCTGCAGTGAGCTACAACGGAGCAGTCCCACTGATCGCTGGAGCTCGAGAGAGAAGGGTGCATGAGGCGGGGCAGGCCTGGCCCGCTTCCTGGAACTTACCCAGAGGGGCAGAACGCAGGAGTCTCTTAGGCCGAGCTGTCTGTACATTCATCCGCCAGGGGCCCCTGGCTTCCAACCAAGAGATCAGGGCAGGTTTGGAGAAAGACCCTGCTGCAGGAGAAAAGAGAAGGGATGGGAGGCAGACCAGTCACACAGGATCCTCTGTCAGGGGTCTTGGTAGGAGCAGACCAGGAAGGCAGGTGGAGGGAGGTAGGGCACAAGCCCAGGGCCATTTCTGCCAACCCTGAGCAGACACGGAAAAGGAGCTGAGAAAAGTCACAGACAGGGCTGCGAGGACCCCAGAAGCGAGGGCCAGGACTACTTGGCCAGTCAGGTCAGCCTGTGCTTTTGAGATGCTGACATTTTTTCTATGACCAGAACTTGAGACATCTTTACTCTTTACCAGAACCCGGTGGGGCAGGCACGATCATGCTCATTGTTTAAAAGAGAACAGTGTGGTGATGGATGAGGTGACCCACTAGCAGCTACAGAGCCAGGACCCACACTGAGGACAGTCCTCTCACGTGTGTGATGAACCCCCGGGAGACACCAGATGCGGGCAGCGTGGGGGTGTTGGCCGCTCACCCAGGGATACCGAGTTCCCGTAGTTCTCCAGCATCACTTCCCTGTAGAGGTTCCTCTGGGCCGAGTCCAGGTAGCCCCACTCATCCTGGGAGAAGGTCACCTCCACGTCCTTGAAAGTCGTTGCCTCCTACAGAAACACTGACGCTGGACCCCACCTCCCAGCCTGCTGCGGGTGGAAGGCAGATCCAGCAGACACAAAGGACCTTGGACAGGGAAGAGCTCTGGGCTCATGGGAGGTTCGGGTCCAAGACGCCCAGGACAGGAGCCAAGCCCTCGGCAGGCTTGTGGGCCCCAAGCTTACCTGCGGCTCCAGCGTCCGGGACCGAGTGGCTGTGGCGCAGTCCTCTGGGGTCACCTCACTCCAGGACGGGGAAGGGGAAGGGGCCAGGGCAGCAGGAGGAGCTGGAGGGGAAGTGAGCCATGAGAGAGCTGCCTGGCCTGACCACCCACCGAGAAGCCCACTCCTCCCAGCCCTCGGGGACTTCACTGTGAACCCCCCAGGGCCAGGTCCTTGTGTCTCCTAGGGGCCAAGGCATGGGGGGCCGTGGGTGGGGGAGTCAGCCAGACACAGGTCACACAAGGTTGTGGAAGGACATTGAGCTACAAGGGAAAGACACCGACAGCACTCGGAAGAAGCAGAGGCGGCAGTAGGCCGGCGAGTACCCGGTGGCCCAGCCAGGAAGTCACCCACTCCTACTGCTTGGGGAGGCTTCAGCTGCTGTCCCGGGGCAGGGCTGCTCCCGAGTGGCAGCACCCAGGTCTGCGAGGACTGCAGGGCCGCAGTGCCCATCCAGTGCACGTCCGGGTGCAGGTCGAGGCCTGGGTCCTGGGAAAGCAAATGTGAGAGGAGCCTGTGGGGCCAGAAACGGGGCTCGAGGAGGAGCCCCAGGTTCCACAGCAGAGGCCCCGGCCCCGCCAGGCAATACGCAAGGTGCGTGCAGTGGTGCTCGGAGGCCCTTCCCAGCTGAGCACAAGTTGGCAGGTCAGTAACTGCACAAAGTCAGCCCCAGGACGCCAGTGACCCCGCCCCATCACCTCATCCCCTCCCCGGGCCCAGAACCCAGAAACCAGTGACAAGAACTTGGTTCCTGAGAGAAGACAGAGAAGTCCAGGCCTGCATCGGGCACTGTGAAACACGGCCCAAGGCACTGCCTGCAAAGTGACCTGGCAGGAGTCAGCTGCACACCAGAAGGAGACAGCAACATATCCAGGTGGTTCAATCCTGCGGGTCAGCCAGGAAAGCCCAGGAGTGTCAGGGGCAAAATCAGACAGTGGCCAGCGGGCAGACACTAGGGCAGGGCGGCCCATGCCTCTGATTACTTGGTCTCTACATCCATGAAGCCCGTGGCCAGGAGCCAGCCACCCGAGGTCACCAAGCATCTGCTGCTCCCAGCCAGCAGGGACCATGTGTCACCTCCTGTGCCTCCCCCACCCTTAGAAAGGCAAGCAATGGAGGAGTTCGGAACCAGAACCGGAACCGGAACCGGGCACTGGGCTGAGGACGAACTCGCTCAGACCGTTTCTGCATGGCAGGGATCCTCCCAGCAGACTACATTTCCGTGCATCCGAAAGCACTTCTGCTCCTTGTGCAGAAATGGAGGGCTGGCTCCTGGCCGCCCCTCTCCTGGCTCTCTAGCCGGCTTTCAACAGGTCAGGCCCCCTGCCGATGACAGCACCATCATGGACTCGAGGAACTTTCCTTCCCCTCGCCCCAAATGTGCCACACAGAACTCAGCCATTTAGGGACTGCTGTGTTTCTTTCACTTTATAAATCACTAGTGCTTTCAAACATTGTTTTGGTGAAAAACCAAATGCTCTTTTAGGTTTTTAACACAGTACCGTGGAGGTTGCTCAATGACGTTTTCTTTATTCACAGTCTTACTTTACACTGATCGATTACTATTTACTACTGGAAGCCACGTTCAGATACATTGCTTGACTGAGCTTGTGCAGTAAATGTGGGGAGCAGATGTGACCAATTTGCTTCAGGCTCTTAGGAGCACTTTTCACTTATGCCTTAGGAGCACTTTTCATTTATGCCTGCATTCACTTATGTAGGCACAATCACATGCCTAACATGAAGAAAATCTGAAGGACGGCTGGAGGAACTGACAAATATACTTAAAAAACAACTCCAAAGGCAGAGGATCCACTTCCCTCGAGCCACAGAAGAACAGGGTGAATGTGGGCAGTGGTTGTGCTGTGCCACCACGCCCAGGCCCCGGCCATCTGCTCTGCCCCCTGCACCAGCGTCAGGGTTGGTTGGACACACGCTGGGCACTCAAACACTCCCTCAACAAATTCTCACACTCTGAGCACGTTCTTCTCTATAACCCAAGATTCTGGAAGATACAGCAGCATGGCCAAGGCTGCAGAATGGAGTCTGCCCCTGAAGTCTCCCAGTTCCCCAGCCCAGGTGCCCCCTTGCATCCGGGTCCACCCCACTACACATATAGGACCTTGCACAGCACAGAACCTGCTTTCCTACGCTCCATCCTGAAGCCCTGCCCTGTCCTAAGTGGTCTTCTGCCAGCAGGCACTGGGAGAGGGACCCTGCACACTACGGCCCTGTAACCTTACAAACGCCCACTGACCTGCACCCAAGTGGAGCCTCCTCAGGGAAGGTGGGCAGAGCTCCACGCTCAGGGTCCTGCTCCCCGAGGCTCTGCTGCCCTCACATGGGGAAGAGGAGGCCCCCCTGAACCACCCCCCCCATGCAGCAGGACCCACTGAAGACCACACCTGCGCACACTCACCCTCCTTGGCAAGCCATCCAGATCCCACTGCAGCTCCTCCAGCACAGCCACGGCCTCCTCACCACTCTCGGGCCGGTGGAGCTGCACCCAGGCCCGCAGCTCCCCCGGCAGGATGCTCAGGAACTGCTCCAGCACCAGCAGCTCCAGGATCTGGGCCTTGGAGAGAACATCCGGCCGCAGCCACCAGCGGCAGAGCTCCCGGAGCCGGCTCAGCGTCTCCAGGGCGCTGGCAGACTCATGATAGCGAAGCTGCCGGAAGAGCTGGCGGAACAGCTCCTGGCCGGGGCGGTTGAGGGTCTGCGGCCTGGCAGTCTGCGCAGCGGCATAGCCTCCGTCGTCCTCCTCCTCCTCCTTCTTGACCGCCAGAAGGCGCCCTCGCTCCCTGGGGGCCTGCGCTGCAGGCACCGAGTGCCACCGGCCTGGGGGCATCGCTGCCGCTCGGTCTACCCAGCTGTGTGCACACAGGGTCCGCGCTGTCGCCAGAGCCCTGCCAGGGCCTCGGGGACTGTCCTCAGCACCTCGGTAAACACTGCCATTTGCTGGGACATCACACGTCACTGGCAAGAGACTGATGTCACCAACATCCCTGTTCAAGAGAAAGACAGGACACCCATCACACACGGTGCTGTTAGGCCCCGCAGCCAGGCCGGCTCTGTGTGAGGGGTGGGGCATGTGCCCGGAGCTAAGAAAATACCCAGTCACAGGAAAACCCGCACGGGGCTAAACGCACAAACGGCTAATGAGAAAGTCCAAGAAGCGCTGGCCAAGCGCAGACCACGTTTGTGTGCTGGAAGCCCTGACGCAGCAGGGCTCCCAGCCCCCAGCCTGACTACGGCTTCGGCTTCACACAGCTCCCAGCAGCAGCTCAGAGTCCTTGCGGGGCTGGAGGTGTGGCTCAGCAGTACAGCAATGCCCCAGAACGCCTAAGGCCCAGGATTTGATCCCTAACGCTGGAAAAAATTTCAGAAAGATGTCTTAGCAAGTATAAAGATTAGGCGTTAGCAGGATGTGGTAGCACACGCTTATGATCCCCCCACTTGGGAGGCTGAAGCAGGACTGCTGTGAGCTCAAGGCCAGCCTGAACTGTATGGGAGACCCTGTCTCAAAAAAAAAAAAAAAAAAAATGTTGGAAAAGCAAAGGAAGCACAATAGCTAAAATAATTTGGAAAAATAAAATGGAAGGCATCAGTCTACCTGATTTGGAGACTTACGATACAGTAATCACCAGAGACTACAAGCAAAACCGGAAAGAGAGCCCTCACAAATCTGCTTGGTCAGTTTTTAAAACATCACTTTACTAACTTTATAATACAATATTTAAAAATCTCAGGCAATTCCAAAATAAAATGAAATGCTGACTGGGATCACTGATTTTATTGTGGGTACCAATGATTTCACATTTGAAAACTACTAATCCAGCCGGTTTCCCACTAACTTCCTGGATTTCCTTTGAGGATTTAGGGGAACAAACGCAGCCTAGGGTTCCGGCCACATTCGGGAGCCAGCAGAGCTCAGAGATCAGAGCACAGACCCGGTACCCGCCAGCCCCAGCTGCGGAGGCAGCTCCACTAGGGAGCCGTGGAACTGGGCCGAGTGGCCTTGCTGTGAAAGGCTGGGCGGCAGTGATGAGGCCAGCAGCAGCCATGTGACATGGGGCACATTCTGGACACTCTGCAAATGTCTGTTTCTAAAAGCTGGGCCTGGTGGCACAGTCCTGTAATCCCAGCACTTGGGAGGCTGAGGCAGGACAGGATGCCCGGAGTTCAAGGCCAGCCTGAATTATACAGCAGAGACCTTGTTTCAAAAAACAAAACGAAACAAACAAAGAAACAGCCAGGAAAAAGGAGCAAGCCGGGAGAGCTCCAGGATGCAGTTTGGACACTGGGGTGGCTCTAATGGGACCTGCGTGTCAGGCCTGGTCCCGAGCCTATGTGGGGCCCAGTGGACGTGAGGTCGGGGAGACAACCTTGTCCCCTGTCACTTCTGAGCCACCCGCCATGAGTGGAGCGGCCACTTTGCCTGCTCTCTGCCACAACGCGCTGCCTTACCACAGGCCCACAAACAATGAGACCACAGTAGAGCACTGTGACCACCCAACCTGTGAGCCAAAACAGCGTCTTTCTCATGAGCGGGATACACAGCTACGCTGTTACAGCAGCGCAGAGCTATGAACGTGGTACTGTTACAGGCAGCTGAGTCAGAAACACAGGCAGTGAGACAGGGCCGCCCTCGGCCCTCAAAGGAGCCAGTGCAGCAGACACCTTGCTGAGGGCCAGGCCTCAAGACAAAGGGCAAAACAAATGCAGCCACACCCTAAGTATAAACATCAGGATGGATATTCTAAACAGGTACGGGTCACCTTAAGGAAGCCAGGAATCACCATTTCAGCCCCCTACAGGAAGTCACTGCTCCATTAGAATGCCTGCTTGCTGTGTGACTCGCTTCCCCATTTGTCCCCAGTTTGGCAAATTTTACCTGAACAATTAATCTTATTGGTTCTGTCCCACCTCATGCCTATCCACCTTGAGAGTTCCCATTTTTTTCCCCAACTTGGACCCAGCTCACCTCATGGTTCTGCTCTATAAAAGTCCCCAGAAAGACACAGTCTTTGGCAATCCATTCAGGATCCCTCTGCCCCTTTCCCAGACAAAAGCGTTCTTTCTCTCAATAAATACATTCTGCTCTTAACCTCTACTGTTCCTAAAATTCATTCGATTAGAGAACATGGACTCCCACCACGCATCTAGTAGGTTAGGAGTTTCTTTCCCTTATATTACTACATGTCAGTGGGAACAAATATACCATTCAATGCATTGCTGGGACAACTGGCAAGGCAAATAAAAATACAATACAATCACACACATAAATAATTTTAGTTAAAACAAAATGGCAAAGAATAAAAAGAGAAAGAGGGCTCAGCAGCATAAGCGCCTGCCTGGCAAGCACAAGGTCATGAGTTCCATACCCGGTACCAAAAAAAAAAAAAAAAAAAAGAGAGAGGGAGAGAGAGAAAGAGTAAGAATTGTGGGGGGAAAGGATTTTTTTTTTAAGACAATAAAGAGGCTACACGCATTGGTGCAGCTACGTAGGAGGCTGAGACAGGAGGATCACAAGTCAAGAATATGAAGCCTTCCTGGCAACAAAGACCCTGTTTCAAAAAAAACAAAATTCAGATGTAAAGAAGACACAAGAAGGAAAGGCATGACTGAGGTGTATCGTAGGAGCCTCTGATACAACCTGGCCTGGCGCGACCCGGAGGTTAAGCCGCCACACATAGAGGTCCCTTCCAGACGCCTTCCATGAGGGCAGCACAGCTCGGGATCCCTCCAGGAAGGAAAGGCCAGGTGACCAGCAGGACCGACACACACAGGAGGGGAGATGACCTTTCTGCACCCAGGGTAAGGTGGCAATGATGTGCTCGAGTGAGCGGCAGGCAGTCCAAGAGTGTCCCGTCCACACCGAATGCCGACTCTGACTGAAGGAAGTCAGAAACCCATCTATTCGGAGCCGAGCACGTGGGACCAGGGCTGGGAATGAGGATCCAAGTCACCCTGGGTGCTGTGCTGCACTGGGGACTGGAACTTCCACAGCCAAAACACGTCACCACGACAGTCATGGACGCGTGGCCGGGCACAGGGCGGGCCCCTCTCGCTAGGCTCAGGGGTCACCGCAGATCGCTCAGCTCTGCCCCCGACCCAGGCAAACCTGAGCTCAGTGTGATGATCGCGCCCAGAGCGTCCGAGCCAGCCAGGCACCAGGATCCCTCAGGCGCAAGGTGACAAAGGCTCTAGACCTGGACATGCTGCCGCCCTTAAGGTGACATACCACTCCCCAGGACCTGTGGACGCACGCCTCTTGAGGGCCTCTGCCTCACAGGAAGAGGCCTTGCAGGCTTCTCCAGGCAAGCAACGGAGCACCAGCCAGAGCTTTGCGCCCATCGCGAGCGGGGCAGCCAGGCAGCTGGGCCCAGCGAGCTTCCTCCCAAGCCCTGCCAGCGGAGGACAAGAGGAAAACCTTCGCTTGCCAAACTGCAGCGCTCAAGCAGCCGCTGTGAACACCCAGCCTGGTACTCGGGGCTGCCGTCCCAGAGTGGGACACACTGACCCATCCTCACAAAGAACGCGGCTTTGGAACAGTGCAGGACTTCCCAGGGGAGCCTCCAACAGCTTTTAAGACATTCTGCTCTTAATTACTCTGCCACTTCATGGGACAGGTAGTTTTGTTTCTCTGCTTTTATTCTGAAAGCCCCACTAACTAGTCTCTCATTGTTGTGTTTTCCTACCAGTGTAAGTATATATTGGGTATATTTTATAAACTGATAACGATATTAACTGCTAAGGACTGCTTTTGGAACATACTTAAAACCTTAAAATAGTATTTACATTAATTTAGCAACTAAAAAATAACAAGCTCACATCTAAAGTCCCTAAAACTTGGTCTCCAAACACACTTTCAATGAAAAACCCAGGCCTCCTTGGAGAAGTGGTTTATACCAAGCTGGGGCAAGCAAATAGGAGTGTTTTGTAGTAGCAGAAAACTAGCCCCCCCAAAAAATTCGCAAAAGACTCAAAAAACGATGAAAGAATGTCAAAGGGACACAGGAGCCAAGGTCCAGAGCTCCTAATGGCTACAGCCAGAATAACTTAAGCAACAAAAGACACAGCAATGCATTTTAGTCCAAAGAATAAACACCTACAAGCAAACACTGATAAACTGATTGAGTACATAAATCAAGGGAAAAGGGCACAGCCCCTCCTCACAAAACCTTCCATCAGGCACTGGGGAAGGAAAGAGGGAACAGTCCTCACTGCTGCTGGCAAGACAGACCATGCTCGTCAGCAGGTGAAAGTTAAGGAGAAAGACTGCACTTGAATGCTAAGTGGCCACTATCTCTCCCTGTAAGTATCAATAACAAAAGGACAGAGAGTAACTTTAAAGTCAAAAATAAGACATTAACTTCACTTTCACTTAAAGCACAAGAAAACAACAAAATTCTGGGCCGGGATACAGCTTCCTTCACAGCACAGTGGCAAGCGTGAGACCAAGTTTGATTTCTGATACAAAAATATAAAAATTTTTTTAAAATGTAGTCTTGTCAAAAAAAAAAAAAAAAGTTGCATAGGTGATTAAGTAAATAACAGGAATGTCTTAGAAAGTTCTTTGCCCCAGAGACCAGGGTGGAACTTTTCTCCAAGCCATTTTTTACCTATTTCTAGAGGTGATCTCCTTTCCCTGCTGAGAAGCACTCCAACTACTTCCCAGTCACTCTTTGGTCCCTGCCCTCTTTCAAAGAACTAGAAAGCAATGGTGTAGTGTTAAGCAATGCTCCCTTCCTTAAACGTGACTGTGACAGCTGAGACCAACTGTAACTTGGGCTTACAAAAACTACCAATGGGAGTTGTTGTACTCTAACCAAAGTGCCTCATCCTGTTCTGTAGGTACCTCTTCCCTGTACTCTGTTTCAATCTTTGTTCTCTGTAAAATTCCAGGAACTAGCCGACCACCAGTTGCAATGTCTCAACCTTTGTACTCTGTAAAATTCCAGTAACTGACCACAAGTTGTAAAATTTCCCGTAAAGCCAACTGTCTCTGCAAAGAAACTTGTCTCCAAACCAAATAAGGCAACAGCCAGAGGTTTAGTTCAGCAGCGTAAGTGTCTGCTAGGCAAACGAGAGGTCATGAGTTTGATCCCTGGTACAAAAAAAAAAAAAAGTATCTAAATAAGGCAACAAAAGCCTTCTTCACCCTTAGCCCCCCTCCCACCCTTGCTTTGCGGTTTTTCCTTTTATAAACCCCTCAGAAACCTAACCTAGTTGCACAGTTCTGCAAATTCCAACACGACTGTGCCGCTGGGTACCAGCTTAAATAAAGTGCTTTTTTTCTTTTGGACATTGCCTCAATTTGGGGGTACAACAGGAGTTAAGTACATGAGGTCCCTGGGAAGATGAAATAACACACCAGTGTGAGGGTGGACAGGCTGGGTGAATTTTGTCTTCTGGTCTCTTTCCAGATGGTATCCACCTGCCCTGGAGTGGAATCTACTCGAAGAACACCACAAGGATACAGGAATCAAAATTTAAAGGGGACACCCAATTCTTTTCTTTTATTTTTGTTTTATTTTGTATTCTTTTGCTGGGGAGCTCAATATAAAAATCTCTTATGCCCTTGGAAAATTGTCTTAAGCACCAGTACAGGTTCAACCCTAAACTGTTTACCTCCTAGTGCCAAGATGGAATACAGAGGGAAGTAAAGATTGTGCCATTTCACCTCTAAAACTAAGAAACAGGAAATAATTAAAGCCTCCATTAAGCTACATCCATTCTTAGTTGATTTTGTTCAAGCTCAAGGGCAATGTCTTTCATAGGAAGTAAGTGGGCAATTTGGAACTACCCACATTCATGTCCCTCTTTTTGCTCAGTGACCTAAAACAGATCAGGCAATACCTAGGAGAGTCTTCCCATGATCCTGGTAAGTACACTGAGGTTTTTACTTACTCAGACCTAAAAATCAGATTAGAGATATAACGTTTTTTTTGAGGACCCTGTAGTCCAGGCTAGGCTCAAACTCATAGCAATCCTCCTGCCTCTGCAACATTACCGGTAAATCAAGCATTGAATTCTAATGAGGGACACTGGGTACAGACAAATACAACACATACTACTGTCTGTGTACAATAACTCAAAAATATTTCGTTGGTCAAAAATAATGTGTTACTCCCTTGGAATGTATCTTTGGTACCAGGGATCGAACTCATGACCTTGTGCTTACCAGGCAGGTGCTGTGCCGCTGAGCAATGCCCCCGGCCCTCCTTTGTAATGTTTTCTTAAGCACTAGTAGAGGTTCAACCCTCAGCAGTTTACCTGAGTGCCACGACAGAATGCAGCTATGATCTAGTTCTCATAGGACATCACAAATTTGTTAAAACAACGGGGATCCCTTTGGCCCAAGGAAACTGCTGGACAGGTATCCCCTTGGTTAAATAAAGCAGCAGCTGCCTGGAAATATTTTCTTCCAGTCTTTTTTTTACTAATGAGATCCCAATAATTTCCACAGCCTTATGGAAGACATACCTCAATAAACATTGATAAGCGTATTACTGTAATATGTTTATTATTATCATCAAAAGGTTGGTAAGTGTGTTATTGTAATATGTTTACTTTCATCAAAAGGTTAAGTTTTCTGTGGGCAAAATAAGGTCTTCTTATTAAAAGATGCTCTTCATGCGAAACTAAGAGACAGGTTTCCACATGGCTATGACATTCATTACTGTTAACTGCACAGTAACTGCATCTGTATCCAGGCCTTCCAGGTGTAGGTCTTCTAAGATACAAAACCAAAATTGTTTATGGTGATAACCTTTTTCTAGACTCATTGTGTATCTTTCTCTTGTGCTTCAGTTACTTGTGATAAGAGGTAGATGTCAAACCAACCCGTGACCACCAGTCACATGAGTTTTTTTTTTTTTTTTAAAGCTTATGCTGACCTTGTATCACTACATTTAGGAACGTTCAGGTGCAAGTCTGACCAAAGTCACACACTAAAATTAGAGGCTAGATATTATACACTTCTAAGTACACTTATAGGCCACTATGTTCTCCTTAGATGACATCCTAACAAGGATAACAAATTAGATGAGTTTGTGTCATTCAAAGTCTTGTGATCAGATGGAGATGTTTGACTAAAATGACTATTTTATCATAAGAAGGACATTTAAAAGTGTTTCAAAGATATCATGATTGTCATGCTATGTGGCTTTTGACCTCAAGTTTTCTCTGTAAAACTATGTAACTGTTATCTGTTGATGTTCTGCAGGGATTCAACTACAAAACAACTGTGGTCGGTAAGGAGTAACAGTCCTCTGGCTACACTTCACATTTCAAAGTGCTTGCTATTCAGAGCTCACTGCTCTGTCTGCAATACTAAGACTAAGACCACTAAGACTCACACTATAGCGACTAAGACTAAAGACAAGACCGACTACAGATTACTGACCAAGGTTAATGATATCACCCATATACTCTTGCTACCGTTAGATCAATATTACCTGAATGAATATACTTGCAATCTTACTGATCATAATTTTGTTTGTTTGTTTATTTATTTTGGTTGAGACAGGGTCTCCTTATGAAGTTCAGGCTGACCTTGAACTCACAATGTAGCCCATGCTGGCCTCCAACTTGAAGTGATCTTCCTGCTTCAGCCTCCCAAGTGCTAGGATTACAGGTGTGTACCACCAAGCCCGGCTTGACCATGATTTTGACCTACACTGTACCTGCCTCATGATTTTGACCCACGTTGTACCCATCTCATGATTTTGCCTTTGAGAAGTGGGCTTGTTGGCAATCCATTCAGTACCCCTCCTGTCCTAGGAGCTAGTCCTACTCCCCATCCTGCCATTCCTATTTCCCATTCCTTTTCTCCAACAAATTTTCGTACTCTTAAAAAAAATACATACATATATATGCTATTTTTCTGCACAAATGTCACTTGAGAATTTACATGTGATTATAATGTAGCAAAATACACATAAAATTTGCCATATACTTATACCATTTTAACCATTTTAAAATGTGTAATTCAGGGGTCAGGGATATAGCTCAGTGGCATAGCGCCTGCCTGGCAACACAAGGTCATGACTTTGACCCCGGTCTCAAAAAACAAAAAGTGTAATTCAGTAGCATGTAAAGTGTGATCAGAAATAAACCACTCACATGATGCCTCAATTATCCTCGAGTGTCAACAGGACTTAGTAGGCAGCAGATAGGCAGAGCATGGCAGGGGCATGAGAATCTCAGGACCACCCCGTCCTCTTCTGAATTGGGACACAGACCTCAGCCAGTCAGAAAGGGACCCACACAGAAAGAGGCAACCACAAACTAATTACAAAGGGGACCCAAGGACAGTCCATGCATGCACAGTAGGCCACCTGAAGTAACCCCTAATTATACAGTCACTAGCATGGCACACCTCGGCACCAGAGTTCATGAATCTGATTAAAAACCGACCTATGCTGGTTAGACACACGTGCAGTCCCAAAGTGGAAAGCAAAGGTACGGCGCCCAGCGAATATACACAGGGAGGATGCAGCATCCTAAAAAGAAGGAAGTGTGGGAAAAATAAAAGGAAGTGGGATCAAGTGGGTCGGTGCCACTCGCACTCTTCTGGGGACCCAGCTTGCCTGTGGCCAGTATCTACTGTACTGACCAAGTGAGTGAGGTGGACTTAGTGAGCTGTGCTGGCATGGCTAAGGCCCAGGGATTGGTGGAGCTGCCTCAGTGAGGGAAACACCAGCAGCAATTTAAACCAAAATATTAACAAACAGGGTTCAAGACACAGCTCAGTGGCTGAGCACTTAGTATGCACGAAGCCCCGGCTTTGAACTCCCCACAGCTATTTTAGAAAAAAAGAAATGCACTCTGCCGGTTTTTAAAGAGCAGTAGCATGAATGCACTAATGCCAGCAAAGAAAGTCAGAACTGTCAGACCTCCTCAGGACAGAGAGAAAAAATTCCCTGAGCAGAGCCGCTGAGACAGACACAAGAGACTACAGGGAGCTGGCGCTTGCCGAAGAAGATAAACCTGCAAGGCATGGATGTCACCAAGACTCCCAATTCCCCAGACCCAGAATAAAAATCTCCCACTCCTCCCTGCCACACCCCTCCCCTATCCAAACACTCCTACAAAATCTTCCCCCGCCCATCCCTCTGAGCCAAAGGTCTGATCCCCCTTAGACCGCCGGCACCCAGGCTGGAATAAACTTTGCTTAATGCTTCAACTTCCCCCTGACTTGGTGGCCCCAGTCGCGCCTCAGTTTACTCTAATAAGAACCTTAAGCCTCCCTACCCATTTTCACCAGCTTCGACTTCCTGCCTCGCGGTGCAGGACTCCACAACCCCTCTCAACACGTAATGTTCTATGCTGGTCTTGTAACCACAATATATGTAATCACAAAATGTTCCAATTAACTCGTCTCTAAAATCCCCTAACCTCAAGACAAAGCACCTGCAAAACTTTGCTTGTGTGAAATTCTACTTCGCTCGACCCCAGCCCAACCCGATTTAAACCAGACTACAAACCCTTCCCTTTTGCACTACTCAGGGCCCAGAATTCAGAGTGCACAGACCCGCTGGGCTTGCCAGCTAACAAAGCTAGGTTCCCTCCACGTCTCCGAATGGCGCCGGTGTTTCCTGCGTCGCCCCCCGCCCCCCGGTCAATCTGACTCTGCTAGAGCAAAGCCCCGGCTCAGTCGTTTCTCAGTGGTTAGGAAGGTTTGTCTGCAAGTACTATACGGCAAATGCTGTGTCTTACCCGACATCGTCCCATCGCAATAGTAAGAACCTGCACGCTGAGCAGCAGCAGAGCAGCGGGATCGAGGATCAGAGGCTCCTGCACTCACGCGAGCGTCTGCGCTGCCGCCCACCGCCCGGAGGCCGAGACCCCGCAACTGCCCTTGCCCTGCCGCCCACACACCCAGGGGCTCCTCGGCGCGGACAACCGCCCGGGACCTACCTCCCCGAGGCCCAGCCCTGCAAAGAGAGTGTGCCACCAGCACGCCGGGCACCGCCCCCCAGCCTGGCGCCGTACCCGCTACCCCTACCGGCAGCTCAACCGCCTCCTGACGCCGCCGCCGCTCCCCTTGCTCCTCCGCCCTAGGTCGCGCACGCACGTCGCCGCCAGGGCCCCGCGCGGTCGCTCTAGGACCTGGGAGGGCTGGCATTTCGGCTCCTCTAGGATCCGGACGCCGCCACGCCCCCTCAGCGGCCCCTGACAACCGCCGCCGTCTCAGTAGCGAGGCGTACACGCGCACCGCCCCCAGGGTCCTACGCGGCTGCTCTAGGACAAGGGAGGACCAGCGTCTCGGCTGCCCTGGGCTGGGCTCCGAAGGTTGCAGGAGGCCCGGCGCGGTCAGCAAGGACTCAGCGGGGTCTGCGGATGACTGATTCCGCCGGGGGCCGGCCCTGCTCTGTCGGGGCCAGGGGCAGCGCTCTCATCCTCCGGATCCAGCTCATCCTCCAGTTCACTTAAGCCTGGCGGGCCAGCCGCGTTCCCCGGGCGTGCGGAGGCGCTGGAGTGGCCGCGGGCGTGGGGCACTGAGGCCTACAATGCGCGCAGAAGAGAGCGGTGCAGTACTGGGGCCGGACTGGAAATCAGGAGTCCAGGGCCGGGGCTGGAACTCAGCAGCGCTGCGCCTGCGCAAGCGCGAGGTCCTGAGTTCGATTCCTCTTACCGAAAAAACAAAGTCAAGCGTTTTACCAGCTGTAGCACAGTCCCCCGCACACCCCCACGGCTGTTGGCTGTCGTTCTTTGTTCTGTTACGAAATTAGTAACACATCATGGCCTCCCGTTCCCTTAACATCCGGCTTTTACCCGAACAGGAGGTACAAAGTTACAGAACTGTCACAGCTTGACGGACGCCTTTGTTCTGCTCCAGCCCACAGGTTTCCACCCTATCCTTCCTTTCGCCTCAGCCTGCACCTAAGTAACAAATTCTCCTGTTCTTTCCCCCTTGGTCTCTCTGATCTCTCACATTCTGCAACAGCGACATCCACTTTGCTGTCACCTACCCCTTGCTCCTTTTGTCTGTGAAGCCAGTCCCCTCAGAAGCATGTCACTTGGGAAGCAGAAGTAGGGATCATTGGGCAGGCGATGTCGGCTGGTGGCCAAAACACAACATTCCTCCGGAGGCAAAAGATAAAAAATTTAAAAACCTCAGCCCACTTCTCTGAAGTGAAATTTGATTGCTCATGTGGGACCCCAGCCCCAAATTAGACCCCGAACGGCTGTAGCTGTCCGACGTAACCCAAAAAGACAAGAAGAAGAAGAAAAAAAAGGAAGCACTTTTTATTTTAGCTGGTACCCAGCGATGCAGCAGCCTCGCAGCAGTAAGGTTGTGCATCCCCGCCTGCCTTGCAAGCGCGTGGTCGTCAGTTCAATCCCCAGCACCGATTAAAAAAAATAAATAAAAACCATAATAGTTTCTTTTCATGTAACATAAAGGCAAAAGCCGCAAAGTGAAGGGTGGGGTGTTCACAGCTGGGTGGGCGTAGGAGACCGATTAAGGGGTAAGGGGCAGTAATACTGCTGGGAAGGGGCGAAGGGAGGGGTGCGAAGGGAGGGGTGCGCGCATCTATCTGGGTGATCGATTAAGAGGCAAAGGGAGGGGTACACACACAGCTAGGGGATCGATTAAGGGGTGGAGGGGTTTTCCAATCTAAGTTTTGCAAGTACAGATAAAAACACACACACTATGCTAGCGTTGATATGAGGGAGTGGTTCTTGTGGGTGAGCTAATTCCTGGAACATGAACATGTGCTGAAGCTAGAAAGTCTATAATATTAACTTTTAAAAAGCAAGTCGGGGGTCATTGTTGGCGCATACAGAACGGCAGGGTGGCGAGAAAGCTAGTTAGTTAGGCAGGGTAGAACAGCTCAGGCTGACGGAGGAGGCAGTGGGTACTGACCCCAGAGGCTGCCACTGAGCCACACAGGAAAGCCTCAAATGCTTGGAGTCCAGCCGTTCTCAGAGTGCCCCCGCCCCTGGGGCCATGAGTTGCCCCACAGCCTGATTGCGTCTCCACTCCGCACCCAGTCTTTGCCGGAGACAAAAGCAGAGAGGGCTCCGAGCCAGTTTGGGGACGACATGAGGGGGCAGCTGGCTGGAGTGGGGAACATGGCAGGTGCTGAGAAGGAGCACAAGCCCCCTTCAAGTTCCCCACCAACCAGCCTTACACTTTTGGGGTGTCAGGGCCCAAACAGACCTATGGATGACCCTGCCTTTCCAGTGTGGTCTCATTTACAAGCATTTAACACCCCCCCCACACACACATACAGGTAAACATCCCATAGGCCTTAGCCACCATGCCTATTCTAAAACCATTTCAAATTCCCCTCCGTGTGAAGGTGGAGTCTCACAGTCATTGGAAGAAGCCCTGCAGGCCCCAAGCACTCCCCACAGGCCCTGAGTACTCCCCACATTCTAGGAAAACTGAAGAGAAACCCACCCCAGGCCTCTGCACCCACAATCTCTGGGCTCTGCTCATCCTATTTTCTGGAGGGGAATTTTATTCTGGCAGTGTCTTCCTTTCCAGCTTTGCCCACTGGAACCTGCCTGCTACAGTCAGGGTTTTCAAGAGAAAAGATTTAATATGGGACACATAATTTATAGGATTATGTTGTAATATGTACCCAAAGAGTCAAGTGCAGAAGAACTCAAGAGATCCTTCCACATGAGAGACCCAAGAGGGCCTGGATCCCATGGCAATGCCCTCCACAAGTCCAGCTGGAGGCCTAGAGCCCACAACAATGTCTTATGCGAGTCTGTATCAAGGATCTGTACTGGGAAGACTCAAAGGCCAGCGTTGGAAGCTAGAAGGTCTGCACCAGTGGGATGAAGGATCTGTGCCAGCAGGCTGAGGGATCTGCACTGGAGCCAGGAAGCGATGCTCAAGGTAAGGACCGGGGCTCCCCCAAAGAGAACCACAGCCATCCTCAGTAACAATGAGGACCCAAGCTCCTCTGACAATAAGAACAGCTAAGTTTGTATCAGGAAAGCCAGTGTGACAAGCTTGTCCAGGGGAATCAACAGCACCATCACCCCCTCCAGTTCTCTTTATGCTGCTGGCAACGATCCTCAGGTGGGCCCTCCACACCCAGCACCGTGCTGACTCAGTCCAGCAGGGTGACACAAGTTGACCATTAGTTAATCCACCACACTGTTCCAATCCCTGCATGCTGGATGAGAAATCTGGGTCTTTTAGATTCAAAACAGAATGACCTGGACTTGGGTTTTCTTTCTCAGGTCTTGGGGACTGTTCACAGGGCTCTTCTCTGTGGCTGCCATACCCAAAATCACCCAGGTATTCTCCTGTGATCTTTTAGGAGTTATGGAGGTTTGCATTTTCTAGGTAAGTCCATGGTCCATATGATTCAGCTTTTCTGAAGAGTATTAGATTTGTGTGTTAGCCAGCCTTTCATTACTATAAAAACTAAACTCCCTGAGAAGAACCATTTAAAGGAGGAAAGGTCCATTCTGGCTCATGGTTGGGAGGTTTTAGTCCATGGTCTGTTAACTCTTTTACTCTCGGGCCCATCATGAGGCAGAACATCCTGATAGAAAAAAGCTGTTCACTTCATGACAGCCAGAAAGCAGGGAGGGAGGAGGACCTAGGGACAAAGTATAGCCACAAGGTCATGCCTCCAAGAACTATTCCTTTAAAAAAAATCCCACATTCTATTTTCATGATTTCCAGTAATGCCATCAGATTATATATACATTATGGATTAATCCTCTGGTGAAGTTAGAACTCCATGTTCTGATCACCCTCAAAAAATCCATCAGCTGGTAACCATTCCCCAACCCCCGCATGTGGCCTTTGTGGAATATTCCAAATCCAAACCATAGCTGTGCACTGCGTCTAGAATTTTTGCATGTGGCTGTCCCATCCCGGCATTATTAGTTGAAAAGACTACTTAGCTCCTCTGCATTGCCTTTGTTCCTCTGGGTATACTTATGTCCATCTATTTCTGGTTCTCTCTTCTGTTCCACTGATCTTATACCAGCACCTTACGGGAAGGATCACTGTAGCTTTACAGAAAGTTTTTAGTCAAATCAGTCTCTGTTATTGCACTTGTCTTTCCTTCTTTCTTTGCTTGAGACAGGGTCTTGCTATGTAGTTCAGGCTGACCTTGAATTCACTTTTTAGCCCAGGCTGGCTTTGAACTTGCTGGGACAGAGTTCAATCCCTGGTACTGCAAAAAAAAAAAAAAAGAAGAAGAAGAAGGAGAAGAAGAAGAAGAAGAAGAAGAAGAAGAAGAAGAAGAAGAAGAAGAAGAAGAAGAAAAGAAAGAAAGAAAGAAAGAAAGAAAGAAAGAAAGAAAGAAAGAAAGAATAAAGATAAACCTGGAGAGTAAAACAGTGATATATAAAAAAAAAAAGAAAGAAAGAAAAAAAAGAACTTGCAGGGATCATCCTGCCTCAGGGTCCCTAGAGCTGGGTTTACAGGCATGAAACACCACAACCAGCTGTTCTTCTACTTTTGCTCTTCAGTTGGCTGCTATGAGTCTTGTCTCTCCATATAAACTTTAGAATCAGTTTGTCAGTATCCACAAAATAACTTGCTGAGATTTTTTTTTTTTTGGTACTGGGGATTGAACTCATGACCTTGTACTTGCCAGGCAGGTGCTGATGCCACTGAGCTAAATCCCCAGCCCACTTGCTGAGATTTTGGTAAAGATCACATAGCATCTATAGATCAAGTTGTAAAACAGTGACATCTTAACAACATTGACCTTCTGATTCATGAGCATCTAAATCTAAATACTTTTGCCATCATGATGGCATACACCTGTAGTCCCAATTCTTGGGAGACTGAGGCAGGAAGATTGCTACAAGTTTGCAGCCACCCAGGGCTACATAGTGAGTTTAAGGCCAGCCTGAACTATATAGCAAGACCCTGTCTCAAAAAAATCTCTCCAGGGGCCAAGGATATAGCTCAGTGGTACAAGCACCTGCCTGGCAAGCACAAGGTTCAGAGTGGTAGGAGCCCTTGAAGCTGAAAATTGACCTAGGGCATGAACCATAGGTGTTCTACCAGAAAACAAAGAGCTCCTGGGTCACCAATGGGAAAACGTTGCTACAGCCCAGGAAAACACCAAGCCCCTGGACAATCCAAGCAATGGGCTGCTAGGTGGAGGGGCTGAAATTGCCATCATCTTTCCCAATATATAAATAAAGGTGCTACAGTGCTTGAGCAGTTCCTTTCCTCCCATCAGGAGGCTAAGGGCTCCACCTGACCCCAGCTTTGTCTTTTCTTTATTTTTCTTGTCCTCTCACCGGATCTTAACCCCAAGAACCTCAGGAGCCTCATGGGTAGAGGCACCCGAGTTCGATTACCAGCACACACACACACACACACACACGCACACACAAAAATCTCTCCATTTATCTAGCTCTTTGATTTCTCCCATCAGAGTTTTGTATTTTTCCTCATGTAGATCATATATATATTTTGTGTGATGTATGTATCTGAATATGTCATTTGAGGAGATGATAATAGAAATGTGATTTTAATTTCAAATTGTACGGGCTGGGGATTTAGCTCAATGGCTTAAGTGCCTGCCTGGCAAGCACAAGGTCATGAGTTCAGTCCCCAGTACTGGAAAAAAAATTTTTTTCAAATTGTACTTGTCCATTCCTCATGGCCAGTGATCACCCTCTAGCTCACCTTCTATAGTACAGCCTTGCTATAATCACTTACCAGATGCAGGATTTTCTGTTGATTCTTTTTTTTTTTTTTTTTTGTACCAGGAATTGAACTCATGACCTTGCACTTGCCAGGTAGATGCTGTGCCGCTGAGCCATACCCCAGCCACTGTAGATTATTTTGGATTTTCAACAGACACATGTCATCTGTGAACCAAGCTTTGTTTCTTCCTAACATACCAATTTCCTTGTTTATTGCATTATGTAGGGCTTTTTAAATTATATATATATATATATATATATATTTTTTTTTTTTTTTTTTTTTTTGAGACAGGGTCTCGCTACATGGTTCAGGCTGGCTTTATGCTGACTTTGTAGCCCAGGCTGGTCTCAAACTTGCAATGATCCTCCTGCCTCAGTCTCCCCAATGCTGGGATTACAGGAGGACATCACCATACCCAGCCTATTATCTAGGATTTTAGCTATGTTTAAAAACATATTGGTGAGAGGACACCTCCTTGTCTTGTTCCTGGGATCCTAGCTTTTAGCTTCTCATTAAGTATAGTATTAGTTGTAGGGTTTGGTTTTTTTAAATATTCTTATCAAACAGGAAGTTACCCTGTGGTACTAATTTGCTGAGAGTCCTTGTCATTTGCACACAGAATGTATCAGTGTCACGAGGACAAGCAGGTACTGAAAGGTGATTAGGCATCTGTGCAGGGGTCCCTCCACCTGTAACCTCTGGAGCCTACATTGAGGCTTGTGAAGTCATCAAGTGCATCTGAGAGGGGCATGTGGTGGCTGTGGAGAGTCAGGGAGACAACCCTCCCTGACTCTCCTTGAAAAGAAGAGCAGCTGTCTCCATCTTGGGTAAACTGGCCCTATCTCCCTGTATTGACATATACAGAGCTGGCCAGGCCTTTTCTTTGTCCCTTCAACTGGCTCTAAGCGAATGTAAATGGGGCTGGCTGAGGAACTGATGTGTCCTCTCTGAAGCAAGGTGACAGGTCAGTGTTTCCTCGCCCAGTGACTCCCCAAATCCATAGTTGAGCCTGGCGGGATGGAGGGCCCTGCTGGGACTGAACCTGGAGAGAGGGGCTGTGACCTCCCAGGGCAAACAGGACTGCCCATCAGAGCTGAAGCACCGGCCCAGATTATTAGCTACCGCCTCAGCTGCGTTATGCGGGTAGCTCTCTCTGCACTGCCTGCCCTCTGCATATCACAGGTGGTCTCAGGCCTCCTACCTAACCCAGCTCCTGACAGTCACCTATTTCCCGCCATTCTCACTGTCACTCATCCCCGAGCCACTCCCCTCACAGAGAATCAATAAAACCTGGTTTAGGCCCTAGGCTTGGCCTTTGTTCCCGTGAACTCCATCTCGGCTGGACTCAGGACTCCTTGGCTCCCCATAACTATATATATAAAATCTCAGTGTCTTTCTTCTCACCTTGGGTTGCATTGAAAGTGGTATATTGGAATTAATTCACTAGAATGCCAATAACTTCTTGGGATCACAAATATAAACTTCCTGGATCGTGTTGAGGATGGGAAAGGTAGACAGCTAATAACTATCTGGCCAAACCAAGGATTTTCCCCAGGTGGGTTTTTGCTTTCCCTGAATTATTGCTACATACTCAGCAATAGGTTTTGGTAGTGACACGGAGACCACGCCATTCCACCAGAAGATAAACAAAGGCTATTCAGTTACTCATCCCTGTCGCACTGGTGGGTTTATTCTTGTGACCTTGGCTGTCGTGGGCACTAGCTACTTCTGCCACAATGAAGGGCAGGTTATGCACTATTTTTTCTAAGGCCTGTATGCTGCTGCCTGATACTAGCATGTGAAACTCGGGAGAAAACCAGCCGGGAGGGTGCAGTGAACCGCCCTGGCAGATTAGCAGAGCAGCTCCCTTCCAACTTGCTGTGTGATACTTGTGATGGTGTGATTGAAAGGTTCTTGCCCTAGTGTAAATTACTGTACAATGATGGCGGTGCTCTAAGGTGGCAGGCTAACAGGGGAACTCTTACCATTTCCTCCTTCTTCTTCAGCCCTAATCACAACTTCCTTTCCTGTTTGCACACAAAGAAAATTCCAATCAGTTCCTCACACATCATCAATGCCCGCCCCATGCACCACTTCAATTAGAGGTCATATAACCCTCTGCCTCTCTGTATCTGGGTGAAGGAGACAGCCCAACTGCCATGGGTTGTGTGCTCCTTTGCATGTCTTCAATAAACCTGCTCTTTTCTTTTTTCTTTTTAATTGGTACCGGGAATCGAACTCACAACCGCACTTGCAAGGCAGGCACTTATGCCGCTGAGCTAAATCCCCAGCCCCAACCTGTTCTTTTCTTTTTTGTACTTTCTGTTCCTCTATTGTGTCAGAAAACTATAACGGTGATCATGTGATTGCGGGTCATGTGATCATGTGACATGTGATTGTGTAATCATGTGATTGTGTGATCGTGTGATCATGGACATGGACAGCAAGTCTCAGGACTCCAAGGTAACAGATTGTCTCTGCTTTTGTGGGCAAGTGCTCTTGTCCCTGGGGACCCACAGAGGGCTACATAACCCAGAGGGGTGAAAGTGACAACTGCCAGGCATTTCTGGCCAAGGTGCTGCTGAGAAAATGGTGACAGTAATTGTTAGGGTAAACTGGGGTGCAACTAGATCACTGAGGTAGGCAAAGTTGAAGCAACTGGTGAGGACTCCATTGCAGACCCAGTGCAGTCGAGCCAAGGGTGAAAAGACCACTGGCCCTGAGCACGGAGTGAGGCCATGTTTTTATAGGGGCTTAGGTAGAGAAGGGGGACATTGCTGAGAGGGGTGCAAAATTTTGAGTCTCTGAGTAGGGGGGTCCAGGGCTAGGTGATAGACAGGGCAGTGCCGGGTACCAAGGGTGCTGTCAGGTACAGCATGTCTCTTGTGGTTTTTCGTGGAACCAGCTCTCTGCTGGTTGAGCTGCATAGGGAAGCTGTGGGCTTCCTGTTGAACGCCATGCTCCCCCAGGTGAGAATAACAGCGCTGCTTGGGGAGTTTTTTCTCTCCTACTTGGGTGAGGGTCAAGTCTGGAGACCTGACAGTTATCACTCGTGGTGCACATAAGTCTGAAGTGCCACTGTAGGCCAGTTTTGCTCCTCCTGACTCAGGAGCAGTATTAAAGCAGGACACTGAAGAGCATGCATGCCTCTGACCTGGAGTCAAGGGAATGGCTCAGCCATCTGACCCACTGATAGCTCAAGGAAGGCCCAAACGGGCGCAGTGTGCCAGCCGGGCTACCATGACAGTAAATTGTGAATAAGAGATACGTCAATCCAGGTAACAAAACCTGCATGGTTTGTGTTACCCTCCTCTGAACACTGCTGTGCCGATTTTTGTCAGAGTTATGGTTTGGGTCTCAAATGGCAGAAATGTTTTAATAAAGTCCCCAGTGCAGTGTATTCATAGCAGGGACCTCTGGGATGTGACAGGATCACGAGACCTCCGACTGTATCCATAGAGGGCTCCAGCCCACTGATGGACTCATTGTTTAATGGACTATGGGGAGGTGGTGGAAGCATTAGAGAGGGCGGGTCCTGGTGGGAGGAAGTAGGTGGCTCAGATTGTGCCCTTGAATGGGCTGTTTTGTCACTGGCCCTTTCCTGTCTCCATTGCTTCCTCACCCGATGAGGCAAACACCTCTGCTTCTTTGCTGTCATGGTTTATGTCAGTGGTCCCCACGCCTCATGAATTATGGACTCGACCAAATCTAGCGTTTGTGATTGGTTCATTGTCTAGTGCTTGGATTGGTGATGTGACTGCTACACCCGCTTAGGGGTGGAGCCAAGATATGATGTAATGGTGGGAAGGAGGTGTGTCTCTCTCTTGGTGATTCACACCTTACAGTTTGCAGCTGCCATAAACTGCACCCCACCATGCCACCCTGCCTTGAAGCCAACTGAGTATGGACTCCCACCTCCAAGAACTGTAAGAAATAAACCTTTCCTTCCCTAACTTTGGGCATCAGCAACAAGAGTAAAAAGGAAAACACCCGCACACTCCCTGTCTTCATGATCTCCCTGACTGCAGGCCCATAAACAACACAGCCAACCTGTGAAGGACAGAAACTTCTGGAACCATGACCACAGTCAGTCTTTCTTGCTTTCAGTTGACGTAGCTTAGGCATTTTGTCACAGTGATAAAAAGCTGGCTAACAAGGGCGTGGGCATGTTGGAGTCTTCAGTACGAATGAGGAAAGTAGGGAATGAAGCTCCCGTGCCCTGCCCACTCCACGCAATTCCCAGTGCCGTAGGCTCTTGTCCACTGGCCCAGGGGTGAAGCCTAAGGGTGCAGCTTCTGCAGGGATAAACTGGTCCTATTACTTGACCAAACCTTCCAGCCTCAGTTGTCCAACCTGGGGATGGAGGTTACGTTCCGAACAATTAAGTAGACCTTAAAGCATTGCAACCAGAGGACACAAGTGCCTCAACATTCTGTCACCCTTTTCCTGTCCTAACATGACAGCCCATAAGTAGGAGATATCAAGGGCAGCATTGCCTCCGGGTGCAAATCAGGAGGCCACCAGGGCACCACTGCAACCCAGACCACAAAGCACCCTGGGTAGTACATTCCAATGGAAAGAAGGAATATAGGGCCGGGGATGTAGCTCAGCCACATAAGTCCTGCCTGGCAAGCACAAGGTCCTGAGTTCGATTCCTGGTATAAAAAAAAGAGAAATGTTGGGGTGCCACAGACACAGCCTAATTAAGCAGCTGGCTGGCCCTCTACTTGCACCAAGCTCAGTATTTCCCAGTATGCATGGCAGTGTTGTCTCTCCCATTGAAATGCTGCTTCTAATGGCCACATGGGTTTTGTGAGGTGGGGACCACAACCAGACTGTCATCCTTCCTGATGATCTTTACACCACAGTTGTTAGAGCTTTCTGTTCTGTCTCCTTTCTCACCTATCAGTGACAGAAGTACAAAAGGTCTGCCTTATACCCTGAAATTTGGCTATTACAATATGGCAGGTGCTGTGAATACAGTAATTGGATTAAATTGGAGAGCTGCTGGATATCTTCCTACAGGTATCACAGCAGTTCCCATATCTACCCTGCATGCCAGAGTGTGTCTGTGGTGGTGCAGTAACACTGCGAGCCATGTCTGGGTACCAGTGGTCCAGTGTGGTTAATTTGCCACACTGGAATGAGCCCTCTGCCTTGGTGGATATGGCTCCATTAACTCGCCATATGGCATGGTGTGAGTTAGTGGCTGTGTTGCATCTTTAGCTTCCATTTCTTTCAGGGTACATGCTCATGATTTGGCCTGTTCTCTTTTTTTTTTATAATTTTATTTAAAGAGAGAAAAACAAAACAAAACAAAGCATAATAAAGGGTAGCGACAATACAGTATTGCAAGGAAAAAAGGAAAAAGACAACAACAAAAAAAACCTAAGAAATTATTACTTGACAAATTACATACTGACTTCTTGGAAATAGTTGTTCAAATTACAAAGTTAAAACATAAAGTAGACATTCAAACAGTGAGACTGTTAACAGCTCTGCTCGATCTGACAAAAACAGCAATATGGTCATCCATCTTACCCACTCAAATAT
>PVJX010008864.1:0-63451 GCA_004027295.1 Dolichotis patagonum
TCCCCCTCCTCCTTCTCCTCCTCCTCCTTTTTTCCTGTCATTTTTTTTGTTTTGAGACACAGTTTCACTCTGCAGTTCAAGGCTGGCCTTGAACTCACTTTGTAGCCCCAGGCTGCCCTCAACTCACAGCGAGCCATCTGAGTGCTGGGATTACAGGCATGTGCCACCATGCCTGGCCTTTTGCTTTGGTTTTTTGGGTTTTATTTGGTACTGGAATTGAACTCAAGACCCTCAGGGCCCTGTGTTTGCCAGGCAGGCGCTTCTACTGAAGAGCTGTATCTCCAGCCCTGGGTTTTAGTTTTGATCCCTGTATTTTTATGAGTAAGTGTGTGTGTAGGGAATGTATATTCTGGGAAGGTCTCAAGTTTGTATGTATTTGTGTTAGGGTTTTAAGCATATTACTTAGTAAAATTACTTAGACTGCAGGTGACTTCGTTTATTAAGAAGCTAGAGATTTTTATAAGAGAGACTGTAATTGAGCTTACCACAAAGGGCAGTGAATATACCTAGTACTAAGTAGGTGGTGGTAGCAGGCTTTTTTAATGTATATTTTTAGATGTCAAAAATCAGCAGATATGCTAGACATGGTGGTATATACAAGTAATATCAACACACAGGAGGCTGAGGCAGGAAGAGTTTGAGTTCAAGGTTAGCCTAAGCCTATGTAATGAGTTCAAGGCCAGTGTGGATTACATAATAAGGACCTATTTTTAAACACATACTCACATAGACAAAACTTGAGCAGTTGGAGCTAGGCATGGGATGTGTGCCTGTAATCCTAGCACTCAGAAGGCTGAGGCAGGAGGATCACTGTGAGTTTGAGGCCAGCCTAGGCTAGATAGTCAAGTTCAAGGCCAACCTGTACTACACAGTGAGACCTGTCTCAAAAACATTGAGGAAGAAACAAACAAACAAAATACCTAAGCAGATGTATTAATTTATATCAGCATCATACATTTTTAACAAGCAAAATTACCTGAGCAGATATATTAATTTGTATCAGTATCAAAAAATTTTTATCATCAGCTGTGTTGTTCTACATTAGAAAATCAGGTTTTCTTTTAGTACTGATGTTTATTTCATTTTTACTATATTTCAACACTGTTACAGGAACTGTCTGTGTCATTTAATTGACGCAGTAACATGAAGTAGGTATCATCTTTGTGTAACAGAGAAGAGCCCTGGACCCTAGAGTGCTTCTGTGGCTGACTTAGGTTATGCAGGTGGTAGTGACAAGACTCGGGGTCCAAGCCAAAGCGTGGACTCCACAGGCTGCGGCCTGACCCTCAGCCACCACCGCAGGCCACGTCCCTTGCTAGTTCACTCAGGGCGGCAGACCAGTCTCTACTTGCATGGGTGCAGAGTCTTTTTAGCGGGGAGATGTTTAGTTCCAAACATATCTTTTAATCACTAGTCCGTTGTTTATATACTATATATTTTAAATGAAAGATTCCTAATATTAGCATTTTAAATATTTTATTTTTCATAATTTCAATGAGCCATAAATACATAGTTTTGATTTTATATTGGGTTACTAAATGGTTAAATTAGTAGGCCAGTTTCAAAAATAGCAATTATTTTGGGCTCCTAGATGTTATATCTGAGTGAACGTGGCCTGAGAGTGACAGAGTGAAACTGACAAGTTTTCAAGATTCATGCAGGAGCAGTTTGGGACACACAGAGGCACTTCAGGTACTGAGAAAAAGAACAAAATGAGAGGGAAGCCACAATAGAGGGCAACTGTGTCACAGCATCTAACAGACTAAAAGAATAAGGACAGATACCGGCCTGGCATCTCCTTCAGAGCACAGTGCGGGGAGTCCACGGGCAGCAGGAGCTCTTGGTTGAAGGTCACCTGCAGGAAGTCTGCAGTGGCGTAAACTGGAAGAGAGTGCAGGGTTTCAAGTATAGACTGGTCTTTCTGAAAAGACAGGACTTTGGGCCTGCAAGCATCCAGGGTTGGTGATAAGATGGGGTGTAAAATAGGAACTAGATACTGGAATTGTGGCAGAAGCCCATCTTTTAGGGTTGAGACACACACACAGAGAGAGCCTAGTGTGGGTGATTTGATGTGGTGTTGGGTCCCTAGCATGTTGGATTGAGCAGAGCTCTTAAAATCACTCCTGTCTCGGGTTGGAATTGACTTAAGAACTGAGCCTGCCGTTTGGAATCATAGGGCTGTATCTGTGAGGCGCAGAGTTGCAGAACTATAGAAACAGATGGGGCCTAACAAGATTCAAGAACACTTCTGAAAAAGTTGTACACGTTTTAATAGGGACTTTGTTCTGTACGCTCTGTACCTATTTGTTATAGTCCTCGAATAGGTCCTTGTAGAAAATACATCTGGTGAACTAGTGTCCCCTTTCTTAAGTCTTCTACATAGCCGCCTTTCATTTCGACTCTTGTCTTAGCCTTCAGCTGTGCCACACTGTAGGGTTTTTTTTTTTTTTTTAACCTCTTTGATTTTTTGAGACAGGGTCTCACTATGTAGTTCAGGCTGGCCTTGAGCTTGTGGTGACCCTGCTGCCTCAGCCTCCCAAGTGCTGGGATTACAAGTGTGCACCCCCATGCCCAGCAAACATGAATTTTATTATTGCTCCAAACCAACAAGTTAAACCTTTAGTGTGGTGCATGCTTTTTGGCCTTGTGCTCAGAGCCCTCAGTCTCTTCACCATGTTTGTGTTACACGTGCTCTTTGAGCTTACAGATACTTCCCCTTCCTTAATTCCATTTTCTCCTGCTTTGTCAGCTCCCCACTTCCTGTGTGAGCTTCATTGCTATTCATGTGAAGTGTGTTTTTCACACTACATTGTACTTTTGAAGCTTTTTGCTTCTCTTATGACAGGAAAACCACCTGAGAAACTGACCCTTAAATTTTGTTGTTTTGGTATAATATTTCAGTTTTACTACTGACATTTAATTTTCTAAAATCAGCTTTTCAAAATAATATATTTTTTGTGATTCAGGACATGTGAGTAAGGTACAAGTGAATTATAAGCAGTTGAATGCAACTTTAAGATTTGTATTTTAAACATCAAGTAACTAGAAATGGAAAAGTCTTCCTATACCCTCCTCAGATTACCCTGTACATTCTTTTGATGGACGAAAACGGATGATCTTGAGCACTATTTCATGGATGGGAGGAAAAAATCCATTTTTGGGGATTGCTTACATCACCGTTGGGTCAATCTCTTTCCTTCTGGGAGTCGTTCTGCTAGTAATTAATCATAAATATAGAAACAGTAGTAACACTGCTGACACCATGGCATTTTGAGGTTTGCACATAAAACATTTTTTAAAAAGCAGTCTTTGTCCTTTGCTTCTTCCCTGTGAATGACTTATACAAATATATGACAGGTATTATATAAATTTAATTATATTGATATCAATGCTGAAAATGCTAAACTTTCATTTTAATGTTTGCTTCTTATTGGGACAGTGCACATGATGCATAGAGCTGCTTTCATGTGACTTGTATCTACTGCTTAAATGTTGGTTCTGTGTTGATAATATTACATGGACATATGATGCTGGACATATGTGCCTGTTGTGTGATGAAAGGGATTATAAAATGCATGTGTTGCCAGGCATGATGGTACACAGCTGTAATCCCATCTCTCGGGAGCTTGAGGCAGAAAGATCACCGTGAGTTCAAGGCCAGCCTGCACTACAAAGTGAGACCCTGTCTCAAAAAAAAAAAACAAAAAAAAGATACATGAATGCAATCACTTGCTAATCTTTCAGATTCACGGTCATGGAAAGATCGAGAAATACCAATTTTTTTTTTTTTTTTTTTGTACCAGGAATCAAAGAAAAGATCAAATCTAATAAAATACATCTTCATTTTCATGTGTCATGTGTAAAGACTTACAGTACTGTCTTTATTTAGATGGTTCATATATTGAGTTTGTTCTAGTTTTTGGTCAGGCTCAACTTTGATTTCAAAGGGCATGCTTATCGTGTATGGAAAGTAATGGCATGTCTAAAGAGGGCAGGTATGTCCTGGACAGGAGAATTGAAATTTCCTCTTTTCATTTGTTAAAACATTGCTCAGCTCAATTGAAATGTTTTACATGTGGTCGCTTCCCTTTAATCTTATGCTTTATAAGGGAAAAGAATAAGGTGAGATGCAAACTCCTTGGCAGCCCATTCTCTGCCTCCACTATAAAGTAGAGATCAGTGCCCAAAGAAGTCTGTTTTCGTTCTTGTGGTATTTAACATACAGAATCTTACTTCAGCATTGGAAATACCTCATGCTATCCTTATTTGGCAGGTAAGTGTTTTGACTTAAGTACTAACATTATATTCCAGAAATTTTGAAACTTTAACTTCCTGTGTATTTATTCAATTTTTTGCATAGGTCAAATATGGATGTGTATGCATACTCTTTAGTTAATATATCAGTTGTTTTGGTTGGTTTATATAAGACATATTTTAAGAAGATGTTCTATAAATTTTCTACTTAAGTTCTGGGGATTTGGGACTGTGTACATGTTAAATTATTATACATGTGATTGAAATTATTTACTAACTAGAATTATTATAATATTGTTTATTGAATAAATACTGTATTTGTTTGCTATGGAATTCTTGAAGTGAGTGTACACTTAATTTTTCTACATACATGAAAATGTATGTATTAATCAGTGGTGATTTGCATCTTATTTTTACTGAAATAACTTACGTTTATGTACAAGAATCTCTTATTCAGAGTTTACAATAATTTTCTTCAGTATATTTGAAATCAGAAGGTCTGGGTAATGTATCAGTTTTGATTAATATGTGTTTTTTTAAGACATAAAACATAATGTAATGGTTATAATAGAAATGTGCCACGCTTAATGTTTTGTATATTATATGAAATTTAATTAAAAGACTTGTAGTTGTTCTTGACTTTTAACTCTAAAAATGTAGCTTGCATGAGTTATTTAGTGTGTGACTCTCCTAAAATGCAGAGAATATTCTCTAGGTAGACGCTTTGTTTGGCCAGTCCTTCAGAATGCTGTTCATCTGAAAGCTGTCCGTCCTGCACATGAGAAAGAGAGAGTTCCTCACTTTTTCCAGATTAAGTGTGTGCTGTTTAAGGAGATCTACTGCCCTGGATCTTTTCTTTTTTTAAACTGGGGGACTAAGGGTGTCACTGAAGGAACAGTTGAAAAGCTTGTTTAACATTTTCACATAACTGAAAAGATGGAATCTTAAAATATAACTGGAATTTTATTCATCTCACAAGTGTATTGATGGGCCTGAGATCTGCCATTTGAAGTGTAAGGGATTCCTCTGTTAAGTAAGAAAGCAGGATATTGGAATGGCCCCTGTAAAACACTGAGGCATGCGGGGAGCTTTTCTTTCTACAGGCTTTATCCTTGCATTTCAGAAACACCGATGTCTTATGCAAATTTCAAAGACTCATATCATTTCAAGACCACAAGGTTAAGTAGAAGACTTGGAAAAATACACTAATTTGTAGGAAGTATTTGGACATGAAAAGTTTCCCTATTGAAGAAATTATTCAGTAAGTAAAAGCTATCAAATTTCATTGAAATCATAAGACTGTTTATGAATAAGTGGGGAAAAATAACACACTACCTGTCAGAGAATCATTCAACCAAAGAAGAATCAAGTCAATATTATTTACTGGATAGTGACGGAGTTTATTCGTAACCTTGATTATATTAAAAGATAATATTCTGTTGGTATTAGTAAAATGAACAAAATTAGTTTTGCTGTGTTCAGATGTCTAGCTAAAATAAAAGTGCCCCAATGTTGTTGCTGAGGTTTACCATTCAAATTTTTTTTAAAGGGTTTTTTTTTTTTTTAGTCAGGAATCAAACTCACAACCTTGTACTTGCTGGGCAGGTACATGTATCACTGAACTAAATCCCTAGTCCTTATCGTTCAGCTTTAAGCCAGGGTCAGTGAGTCTGGGTTTTACCTTCTTGATGCTTAGATTGAATAAAGTGCTGTCCATTATTAAATGATTAGATTTGTATTAATCACTGACACTGTAAATCACAGGATACATACATCATTGAGGGAAACCAGAAGTGGTCAGTTTGTTATCCAAGTTATACTTAGGCTAAGTTTGGTATCAAGGGGAACATTTGGTAAACTGGCATGGATAATGAAATTAAAAAGCTAACTAGTAACAAGAGCCTGAGAGGTTAGAGTTAATGAATGCTGTTCAGCCTGCTGCCTCCTCTTCAAGGAGATACTGCCTTAGAATTATTGCATGTCATGTCTTTGTTGGTTACATTGTAAAGCTCTGTTCTTTGTAAACACGACAATTTTGAGGGGCTGGTGAAAGAAATAAGGAAATGCCGTTTCAAGATATTTGATTTACGTAAATGGCTATGGTAGAGTTTGGGTGGTCTAGAAAAGTGTTCTAAAACCCTTTGTTAGCCCCTGCATCTTTCAGTAAATATAAAAATCACATTTCTCGTAATGTCATTTGAAATTTCAAAATAAATACAGTACATTGTTTAAAAACAAATGGCATAGTGACTTTATTTACTTGTATTTATCTATAAGATAGGCTGTTTAACCACATGGTCAGATACAGTCACAGCAATGACCCCACTTCTCTGGTATTTTGTCGCTGGGACAAAATACCACACATCCAAAATTAAGGAAGGGAAGGTTTTTTTAGTTCACAGTTTGTGGAAGTTTCAGTTCATTATCAACTGGCTCCAAGGCAGGGTGGCATGACACAGAGGCAACACTTAAAAGACAGCAAATACATTAAGAACAAAAAGGGGTAGAACAAGCCTTTTTGCCTCCCTTATATTGTAAGCACACTACCACTACCACCACCACCACCCCATCCCCCACCCCAGCAGATGTCACCATCACAAAATCTCTGTGCCTTCCTCTTGCACAAGCTCAGGGTGTTTACAAACTGAAGACCCTGGCCCCCTGCTGAGTTGCTTAGTGAAACTTCTAAACCTCTCAAGTTGACACAATGTATCAACCAAGACAAACCTTGTCCACACAGAGGTTCAGAGTGTGAGACCCTGTGAGCCAAGGTGGCCAAATGATCACCTTTTTTGAGTGCATGCTTGGTTCCTTGTGCCTATAGATGTTATTCCACTTCCCACAACACTATAAAGATGAATACAATTATTTATCTTTGTCACTTCCATGGCTTCCAAGTATCAAACAGTGCAGCCACTGTACTACAGTGAATGTGGCAAGGATCACTGAAGGGGCCCTTCCATTTTGGCTTCAAGTATTCTGTGGGAGTCCCTTATCTCTACGTTTATGCAAACATTTGGTCTACAGGTGGTTCTCCTGGCCCAGAAGCTGGCAAGACTATGCTGCCATACATTTGGATACTCTGTTGTACTTGGCCCAGTTTAATGAGATATTGTGAGAGTCTTGTGGGATCTGGGTCCACTATTGTATCAGAGGATAGAAATGGCTTTTTATACAACATCTCAAATGGGCTCAAACTTAGCCCAGTTTTGGGCATTTTATGAACCTTCATTAGTGTCTCTGGAAGCATTGGAGCCAGGACTTGGGTGTCTGTTGGCGAAATTTTTCCAGAGCTCACTTTAGGGTCTGACTGGCTCCTTCTACATTTCCAGAAGATTGAGGCCACCAGGTGAGATGGAGGTGACATTTTTTCCTGAAGCCTTTGGCATCCCCTGAGTTATTTGGGAGGTAAGAGAAGGTCCATTCTCACTCTGGAGGGACAGGGGTAGTCCAAATCTGGGGATAATTTCTTTAAGAAGCACCTATCTTCTTAGCCTTTCCTGAATGAGTAAGAAAGGCTTCAGTCCAGCCTATAAAGATGTCAATTAGAACTGAGATCTGTTCATGATGGCATGTAGGTAAGGTCGAATTGCCAGTCCTCCCTAGGGTATGTGCCTTTCCTCTGTCCTCAGGAGTAGGAGGTTTGGATTTGCCTGGTGATTATAAGGAGGAGTTTGAGAAGACCTCCTAGTCTCATCAGATAGATCAGAAAGACCCACATCTTCCTTCTTTCCCAGGGCCATTCTAAATAGTATAGTTGCTGAGTACTATTTTTGGTAGAGTCATAAAAGCCTGAGCATCAGGCATTTTATTTCACTTTTTAATTTTTAAATATAAGCATTGTACTGAAAAATAATCTTTTTAAAATAATCTTAATAATTTATCTCTTAATAGTAATCTCATTGTCACTTTCCAATTTGTATTTAACCTAAATCATATTGTAGTAGTAGGTAAACTGTTCCTGTTTTAAATCATCAGGATCAAACCTTTCCCATTCATCAAGAATTTGGCCTAGTGAAGTCAGTTAGATCCAAGGTGTTTCCTTATTGGCTTATATTGAGGCCTAGAGAAAGGGAGATAGCTAGGCCTTGACTCCTTAAAATCATGTCCCATGCAGAAGGAGGAGACCTAAGGTCCCCACAAAGTGTCCCTTGTGAGACCCTAACACTCAATAGACAGATGTCTCTGAACTTTGTGGGTGATGCTGGCATTGTTCACAGAAGCACAGAAGAAAGCCCCCAAGGGTTTTTGTTTTCATATTTGGAACCTATTCACTCCTAAGGGAGAAAGGTGCTTGAGCCACCTGCTACCCTACCTAGTCCTTTGACTCCCATGAGATAAGGGTGAAATTCCTCCCCAAAGCCACTCAGTTGAACTACTTGATGGCCCTTTACTTAAGCAGAGTGAAACCATATGGGAAAACTATCTCTTGCATTTTTTCCAATAGCAAGAATAATTTGATACATTGTTTAAGGAGTTAGAGGTGGGTACCAATTTTTTCCCTAATAACAGAGATGGGTCTGCTTTTGTATACTCATGGTTACTCAAATTATAAATACTGTTCATTTGTTCTACTTAGGCCATCAGGCAAAGGTTTTTAAATTACGTACATTTAAACAAAGAAGGGAGATAGCTGGGAAACAATAGCCCAAAACTGGTTTTATGATCCAGATGAAGTTAAATTGACAAGAGCTAGCATGATTTCCCCTTGACTTTGGCCACCACCCACCCACACATTTGTGTAGGTGGTTTTAGTCTGTTTATTCTCTCCTTAGGCTTCTGCAGCCACGCATGTCAGCAACCATGACTGTGCTCCTGATATGGTCATTCTGCATGCCTGTTGTCTGGGCACAGCCACCTGGGCTGAGGGGATAGGAAGAGGCATTGCACACATGCATGCCTAGTCCATAGTGTAAGCTAGTCATGCCAGTTGTCAAGTCAATCCAACTGCTAGACAATGCAAAGAAGAATAACATAATATTTATATGAATCAATGACAATTCAGAAGATGGCACAAATATATATATATATATATATATAGAGAGAGAGAGAGAGAGAGAGAGAGAGAGAGAGAGAGAGAGAGAGAGAGCAAGCGAGCTATCTAATCTGTTAACAGTAATGGCAGAAAACTTCCCAAACATGGAAAGAGAATTTGACATCCATTATAAATGAGGTATATAGTACTCCAATTAGACTTGATTTTAAAAAATCAAAAAAACTACACCAAGGCATATAATAAGATTTTAGAAGTTCAACAAAAATGGAAATATTTTAAGTTGTTAGAGAAGAGAAAAGAAACAAATAACCTACAAAGGAAAGTCCATCAGAATCATAGAAGACTTCTTAACCCAAACCCTCAAGTCAAGGAAAGCTTGGAGTAAAGTATTTCAAGCCCTACAAGCAAAAAAACCCAGCCCACATTGATGTACCCCACAAAACTATCTTTCAAAATTGAAGGAGAAATAAGATACTTTCATGAAAAAGAACACGTGAAGAAATTCATGATCATTAATTAAAACAGCACTCCAGAAAGTTCTGAAGGACAAAATATAAATAAATAATGAAGACTACAACTTCATGAATCCCAACAGAATTAATCCACAAGGCAAGACAAGTAACAAGAAAAAGAAAATAACATGATAAGGATAAGTCAAATAGTGGTTATAACTATCAATGTAAATGGTGCCAATTCACCAATCAAAAGCAACAGAAGGGCAGAATGGATCAGGAAGCAAGATCCAACAATATATTGCATAAAAACTACATTTAATTCAAAAAGAAATGCATAGAGTGAAAGTCAAAGGATTGAAAACAATGCTTCTTGTGACAGGAACCCAGAAACAAGCAGGGATAGTTATTATATTTGAAGACAAAGTGGATTTCAGCCAAGACTGATTCAGAGAGACAAAGAGGGCCACTACATGCTTGTTAAGGGAACAATCTGAGAGGAAGAGATAACAATCAAATATATATGCACCAAATACCCAGTGCATCCATATATATAACATTAATGGATACAAAAAATGAAAAAAGCAGTTATGCTTTTTGTCTGGATGTCCCCCCAAAACCTCACACAGTTTTAGGAGCAGGCTTGTAGAATTTGTGATTGATTTATGGTTTAATGCTGGGATTATGTGTGAATGCTACACCCATCCTAGGTGAGTAGCCTACATACAAGTGACAAAAAGAGTCTTTTCTCCACTCTCCTCTCTTTTTGCTCTTGTTGCTTTTGCTGTTTTCCACCACCATGCATTGTTGCCCTCTTCCACATGCCACTCTGCCTTGGAGCCAGCCAAGTATGGACTGAAACCTCCACAAACTGTGAGCTAAATAAACCTTTCTTCCTTTAACTTTGAGTGTTGCGTATTTTGTACTAGCAGTGAGAAAAAAATAACTGACACAAGCACTAACACAACTGTAAAGAGGGACCTTAATATCTCACTATAACAAATAGATCAAGTAGACAAAAAAAAATCAACAAAGAAATATCAAAGCTGAACCAAACCTTTGACCAAATGGACTTAATTGACATGTACAGTGTTCTATTTCACAAAAACAGAATACACATTATTCTCAGCTGCACACAGGACTTTCTTCAAAATAGATCATATACTAATCCATAGAACATGTTTAAGTAAATGCAAAGGAATTGAAATTATCTCATGCATATTATCAGAACATAGTGTAATAAAATTGAAAATCAACTGCAAAATAATACAGAAACTGTTTAAACATATGGTGATTAACATCCTCCAGAATAAGCAATGAGTCACAGATGAAATGAAACAACAAATTAGACAGTTTCTACAATTAAATGGTAATGTCAGTGCAACATACTGGAACTTGTGTGCTGCAGTTAAAGCAGTCCTATAAGAGAAATGTATAGTGCCAAATTGCTATATCAGAAAAACAGAGTGAGCTCAAATAAATAACTTAAGATTGAACCTCAAGCTTGTAGGAAAAAGAAGAGCAAGTTAAACCCAAAACACATACAAGACAGAACATTTTAAAGATTAGGCAGGGGATACAGCTCAGTGGCACACTCACTGCCTGACAAGTACAAGACCTTGAGTTTGATTTCCAGTACAAAAAAAAGTAAATGTTTAAAAAGATCAGAGCAGAAATTAACACAATTAAGACTAAGAAAATAATTCAAAAAATCAATAATGGAAGAATTGGACCTTTGAAAGATAAAATAAAATTGTTAATTCTTAGTCAACCTTATCAAAAAAGGAGACTGAAATCCATGCAATTAGGAATGAAAAGGGTGAAATCACAACGAATCCTGCAGAAATCCAGAAGATCATCAATACCTACATCAAAGACTTGTACTCTAGTAAGATGGAGAACCCAGAAGAAATGGATAGATTCATTGATGCATATGAATTACCAAGATAAATCAAGAACATATAAAAATTCTTAATAACCCAAAGTCAGTGAATAAAATTGAAGAAGTAATTTTTAAAAAACTATCAACAAAGAAAAGTCCAGGTCCAGACACCTTCACTATTGAATTCTACAAGACATTTAGAAATGATCTAATGCCATTATGGTACAGCAAACAGAAACACCAAAATATCACCCAGGATTTAGAGGCAGATTATTTATGCTGACAGACACTGACAAGGAATCAATCCTTATAAAAATGTCAGGCCTCAAGGGCTCAAGGAAGGAAATTTTGATGGGGTTTGCAAGCAAGAAGTAGAATACTTGGCTGTCTTTGATTGGTTCTTACAATATGCATCATAGTGACCAGCATTTTATCACAATGACCAGTCATTTCTAAGAAATAGAAATAATAGGAACTTTAACAGGAGCTGAAGTAAATCGGGGGTTCTGGGCAATTAAAAGAAACAGAAGTATACTGACTAGAGGGAGGTAGATTTTTGGTTACAATTACTCGTTAGACTAATGAAATTGAGAGTGAAGCAATACTCCCAAACTAATGCCTGGAAGTAAGCATTACCCTGATACCAAAACCAGAAAAGGATCCAACCAGAAAACAACAGTCCAATCTTCTTAATGTACACAGATGCAAAAATCCTCAATAAGATATTGGCAAAGAGAGTGCAGCAAACCATCAAGAAGATTATACACCATGACCAAGTGGGATTCAACCTAGGGGTGGAGGGATGGTTCAGCATATGAAAGACAGTAAATGTGTATACCACATTAACAAAAGCAGGCATATGATCAGCTCAATAGATGCAGAAAAAGCATTTGACAAAGTGCAAAACTCATTCATGATAAATCAGAATAGAAGGTCTTTATCTCAATCTGATAAAGTGATCAATGACAAACCAATAGCCAACCTCATACTAGATTGTCAATAAGTGAAAACTTTCTCTTTAAAATCAGGAACCTGACATTGATGCTCACTATCAGCCCTCTTATTCGATATAGTTCCTGAAACATTAGCCAGAGCAAGTAGACAAGAAAAAAGACTAAAAGGTATAAGGATAGGAAAGGAAGAATTTAAATTATCATTATTTGTGGATGAAATAATATTCCACATATAAGACCCCACCAAAAGACTCTTAAATTTAATAACCAAACTCAGTAGCATAGAAGGACACAAAGTCAACACTCAAAAATTGATAGCCTTTCTGTACACAAATAACAAACTCACTGAGAGAGAAATTGAGAAAATAGTATTTTTCACAATAGCATCCCCCAAAATGAAATACTTAGCAATCAATCTAACAAAGGGAGTGAAAGATTTTTACATTGGAAACCATAGTACTCTGAAAAAGGAGATTGGAGAGGATATCAGAAAATGGAAAAATTTCCCTTGTTCTTGGATAGGCAGAACCAATATAGTGAAAATGACCTTATTCCCACAACTGTTTTGCAGTTTTAATGTAACCTGATAAAAATACCAATAACATAGTGAGGCATGCTGGCATACACCTGTAATGAGGCAGAAGGATCCTTGCAAGTTTGAGACCAGCCTGGGTTACAAAGTGAGCTAAAGGCTAATCTGAAATGCATAGCTAGACCCTGTCTCAAAAAAAGAGAAGTAGGGCTGGGGATTTAGCTCAGTGGCACAAGTGTCTGCCTGGCAAGCACAAGGTTGTGAGTTCAATTTCCAGTACAGAGAGAGAGAGAGAGAGAGAGAGAGAGAGAGAGAAGCAAAACAAAACAAAACAACCTCAATAACAGAATTAGAGAAAACAATCCAAAAATTCATTTGGATCCAGAAGAGAGTTGGAATAACAGCTGTCAAAAAACAAACAGCATTAAAACAAAAACAAAAAATGCAAAGTTCATAAACAAGTCCAAACACATTCAGCTACCATATCTTTGACAAAGTGGCCAAACAACTTCACTGGAAGAAAGATAGCCTCTTGAATAAATGGTGCTGGGAAAAACTGGCTTTCTACATGTAGAAGAGTAAATGTAGACCAATATCTTTCACCATGCACTAAACTAAAATCAAAGTGGATCAAAGATCTAAATATTAAAACAGAAACACTAATTCCGCTGGATGATAAATCAGGTAAAAATCTCAAAGATATATATATATATATATATATATATATATATATATATATATATATATATATATAATGATGAATCAACAACTGGAACTTCAGCACATTAAAAAGCTTTTGCACAGCAAAGGATACCAACAGAAGAAAGAAAAGATCCCAGCACGCATGGGGCAAACTTGGAACTCTGTGCCCAGACCTCACCCTGTGTCTGAGGCCAGCCCAGGATGCATGAGAGGGACTAGCAGGACTAACTGGACAATGCCCAGCGAACTCCATGCACTGAGCAGGGTCTGGAATCCACGCCTGGGCCCTGACCACACATGCCCCTGCAGAATCCTAGTGCACAGGGCAACCTTGGGTCTCTGCTCCCAGAGGAACCTTGAACTACAGCAGATTATCTGTGCTAGCTTGAAGGGAGATTAAGTGACTGACTCACCGAAACAGAAGATCTCAGTTGGCTCCAGTCAGTGTGGTGACTATGCCCCTAAAATAGAGGTATATGGTGGGTAAATAGGGCCAGTAGTAAAGCTCCCTCCAACTAACTGTAAGAGCTTGGTAAGTCTGACAAGAGTGAGGGTAACCCCTTCCTACACACTGAAAGGCAGAGTGGAAAGTGTGCCGAGAAGGATTCCCCCAACTTGAAGAAAATTAAAAGGACTGATGAGACACACAGGCACACAATAGGGACATGGTAGGGTCTCAGCCAACACAAACACTATAGACAGGGAGATTTGATGACCTGGAATAATCTGAAGATAAAGTCCTAGCAGGAACTAAAAGTTGACCTACATCAATACTACTGGGCTTGTCAGCCTAGGAAGAATATAGGACTCACCCAACAGGCCCTATAGTGGGCAGTGAGGTGACTGGCCCACCTATTCATTGTGGGACCCAGCAATTGGACAAACATCAACCTTACGTTAGGACCCTAAGATACACCCTACCAACAGTTGACACTAGCAGGTCTGCAGGACCAAACACTAACTCGAAGGGGAAAAGAGCAAAACAAAAGGCAAAATGCAATCTCAAACATGGAGTCCACAAGTTGCAAGTACAGGAGACACTTAGAGAATGCCAAAAGTAACACACTAGAAATCTCTGAAAAGATAGTGAATGAAATTTAAAAAAAAACTCCATGAGGCCATAAAAGAAATCAAATTAGAAGTACTCTCCCATGAAAATATAGAAGTAACAACCTTAGTAAACGAGTTGCTGAGTGCAGTTAAAGAAGAAATAGAGGAAAAAATACAGGAGCATGGGAAACTGATTGAAGCCTTGAATGAACAATATGGAAAACAAGCAGAATTCATGAAACAAACTGAAAGAGACATCCAAGAAACAAAAAATTCTATTCAAAGCATGCAAAACTGTTTAAATGAAGCTGAGGATAAGATTTCAGACCTTGAGGACAGGCTCACAATTAGTGATCATGAAAGGATAGAACTTTAAAAAATAACAAAGCAGTATTAAATGACAATCCAGAAGCTTCAAGATGATGCCAAGAGCAACAATATAAGATTAATAGGCATTAGTGAAGACGCTGGAGTCAATACAAATGATATATGTAAACTATTCACAGAAATAATAGGAGAAAATTTCCCAAACATGGGGAAAAATCTGATATGCAGATAAGTGAGGCATATAGAATGCCAAACAGTCACAACCAACATAAATCTACACCCAGACACATAATAATTAAGATCTCAGACATCAACATAAACACAGAATACTAAAAGCTGTTAGAAAAGACACAAGTCACCTATCGAGGAAAACCCATTAGAATCACAGCAGACTTTTCAGCACAAACCCTCAAGTCAAGACGTGCTTGGAGTGAGATATTTCAAGCCCTGAAAGAAAACAACTTTCAACCCAGACTGATGTACCAGCAAAACCTTCATTCAAATTTAATGGAGAAATAAGATACTACTTCCATGACAAAGAACAACTGAAGAATTTATGTCCGTCAAATGAACCCTAGAAAGAGTATTAAAAGACATACTAGACGAAGATAAAAATGACCACAATCCCCAGAACAACAGAAAGAAACCACCAGGTAGGACAAGCAACAAAATAAGGGGGAAAAGCAGAAAGCAAACAATTGGAACATAACATGGTAAAGTTGAACTAGTACATATCAGTGATATCCATAAATGTAAATGGCCTCAATTCAACTATCAAAAGAAATAGGTTGACGGAATGGATCAAGAAACATGATCCCACAATATACTGTATACAAGAAACACATCTGATCCAAAAGGAAACTCATAGGTTAAAAGTCAAAGGATGGAAAACAGTATTCCATGCAACAGGAACCCAGAAAAAAGCAGGGGTAAACTGTTCTATTTGCAGACAATGTGAACTTCAGACCTAAAATGATTAAAAGAGACAAAGAAGGTCACTACATAGTTGTAAATGGAAAAATCCAAGAGGAAGAACTAACAATTATAAATATATATGCACCAAACACAGGAGCACCCAACTATATAAGACAGATACTAATGGACATGAAAAACCAAATACACAAGAACACAGTTATTACAGGGGACCTTAGCAGCCCATTGTTACAAAGAGATAGATCAACTAGACAAAAAATCAGCAAACAAATAATAGAACTGAATCATACCTGCAAGCAATTTGACTTGGTAGATGTTTACAGAGAGTTTCACCCAACCACATCAGAATACATGTTCTTCTCAGCTGTGTATGGGACAGTCTCCAAAATAGACCATATATTATCCCATAAAATATTCTTAAGTAAATGCAAAGGTATTGAAATTATCCTATGCATAATACCTGACCATAGTGAACTGAAATTGGAAATTAATTGCAAAAGAGATTGCAAAACCTGCATAAATACATGGAATTTAAATAACAACCTTTTGAACAACCAGTAGGCTACAGATGAAATTAAAGAACAAATTAATACCTACAATTCAATGAAAATGCAGACACAACATACTGTAATCTGTGGGATGCAATGAAAGTGGTCTTAAGAGGGAAATATATAGCAATAAATTGTCATATCAAGAAAACAAAATGAGCACAAATAAACAACCTAATGCTTCATCTCAAGCTTCTAGAAAAAGAATAGCAAGTGAAACCCAAAGTTCATAGAAGAGAGGAAATAGTAAAGATTAGAGCAGAGATCAATGCACTTGAAACTAAAAAAAAATAGAATTAATGAATCAAAAAGCTGGTTATTTGAGAGAATAAACAAATTTGACAAACCTCTAGCTAACCTTATAAAGAAAGAAAAAAACCCAAATTCATGCAATAAGGAGTGAAAAGGGGGAAATTACTATAGATTCTGTAGAAATTCAGAAGATCATGAGTACCTACTTTGAAAATCTCTACTCACATAGAGTGGAAAACACAGAGGAAATGGACAGATTTCTAGAAACATGTGAACTATCAAAGCTCAACTAAGAAGATATAGCAATTTTGAATAACCTACTATCAGCTATTGAAATTGAAATTGAAAATGTAATTAAAAACTTACTAACAAAGAAAAGCCCAGGTCCTGATGGATTCACAGCTGAATTCTACAAAAAATTTAGAGAAGATTTGAAGACTCTTCAATGAAATTGAAAAGAAAGCAATCCTCCCTAAATCATTCCTGGAGGCAAGTATTACTCTCATACCAAAACCAGAGAAAGACCCAACAAAAAAGGAGAACTATAGGTCAGTCTCACTAACGAACATTGATGCAAAGATTCTCAATAAAATATTGGCAAATAGAATGCAGCAAATCATCAAGAAGATTATACATCATGACCAAGTGGGGTTCATTCCAGGAATGCAGGGATGGTTTAACATATGCAAATCAATAAATGTGATACACCACATCAACAGAGCCAAAACCAAAAACCACGTGATCATCTCAATAGATGCAGAAAAAGCTTTCGATAAAGTCCAACACATGTTTATGATAAAAACCCTTCAGAAACTCAGAATACACGGTGTCTACCTCAACCTTATAAAGGCCATTTATGACAAACCAAGAGCCAATATTATACTAAATGGACAAAAATTGAAAGCTTTCACTTTAAAATCAGGAACAAGAGAAGGATGTCCACTATCACCACTCCTTTTCAATATAGTTCTGGAAAAACTAGCCAGCACAATCAGACAAGAGAGAGAAATAAAAGGAATAAAGATAGGAAAGGAAGAAGTTAAATTATCATTATTTGCAGATGACATGATACTCTATATAGAAGACCCAAAAAAACCCCATTAAAAGAATACTTGAGGTAATAAACAAATTTAGTAGTGTAGCTGGCTACAAAATCAATGCTCAAAAATCAATAGCATTTCTGTACACAAACAAAAAACTCACTGAGAGAGAAATTATGGAAATATCGCCCTTCACAATAACATCTAAAAATGAAATACCTAGGAATCAACCTAACTAAGAATATAAAAGACCTATATGCTGAAAATTACACTACACTAAAAAGGAGATTGAAGAAGATATTAGAAAATGGAAGGATATTCCTTGCTCTAGGCTAGGAAGAACCAACATTGTGAAAATGACCATACTCCCAAAACTGTTATACAGATTTAATGCAATCCCAATCAAAATACCATTGACATACCTCACAGATCTAGAGAAAACACTCCTAAAATTCATTTGGGAACCGAAGAAACCTAGAATAGCAAAGGCAATTCTGGGCAATAAAGACAAGGCAGGAGGCATCTCAGTTCCTGCCTTGAAACTGTACTACGAAGCCACAATGATAAAATCAGCATGGAAGTGGCAAAGAAATGGACCTGAGGATCAATGGAACAGATTAGAAGATGCAAGTCTAAGTACAAAGACACTCAGACACCTGATATTTGACAAAGGGGCTAAACATGTTCACTGGAAGAAGAATAGCCTCTTTAATAAATGGTGTTGGAAAAATTGGCTCTCCACATGCAGCAGACTAAAACTAGATCCATGCCTATCACCATGCACAAAGCTAAAGTCTAAATGGATCAAAGACCTCAACATTAAAACAAAAACTAAATCTACTGGAAAATAAGATAGGTAGAAGTCTTGGAGACATAGGGGTAGGCATAGAATTTATCAACAAAAGGCAAACTGCATGGCAAATGCTTCAGAGAATCAGTATCTTGGATCTCATATTATTGAAAAGTTTCTGCACTTCAAAAAAATCACCAACAGAGTAAAAAGAAAACTCACAGAATGGGAAAGAATTTTAGCCAGCAACCCCTCAGACAAAGGAATTATATCAAAAACGTATAAAGAATTGAAAAGCATCAAGCCCCCCAGATTCAAAGACCCTCTCCAAAAATAGGCATCTGCGATGAACACACCATTCTCAAGATATACAAATGGCAAGATATACAATGGAAGATATACAAATGGCAAATAAATACATGAAGAAATGTTCACCATAACTGGTCATTTGAGAAATGCAAAATAAAGCAACATTGAGATATCATCTCACTCTGGAAAGAATAGCTGCTATCAAGAAATCAACTGATAACAAATTTTGGCAAGGCTGGGGGGAAAAAGGAACACTGCTCCACTGTTGGTGGGAGTGTAAACTGGTGCAACCTCTATGGAAATCAGTATGGAGAATTCTCAGAAGGCTAGGATTGGAAGTTCCATTCAACCCAGCTATCCCCCTCCTGGGTATTTTCCCAGAAAAACTGAAAAGTTCATATCACAGTGATATATGTGCACCCATGTTCATAGCAGCACAATTTGTAATAGCTAAATCTTAGAAACAACCAAGATGCCCATCAACCGCAGAGTGGATGAAAAAGATGTGATATTTTCATATGATGGAATATTACTCAGCTATGAAAAAGGATGATCTGGAGGCTTTCTGAGGTAAATGGAGACAACTTGAGACTATCTTCATTAATGAAATAAATAAGAATCATATTTATAAATATCACATTGTGTCTCTAGTGTAAAAAGTAATAAGAACTGTAGGAGTAATAAAACCCAAAATGTGTAGTTGCTACTGTAAAAAAGAGAGGAAAAGAAAGTGCTCTAAAAGATATAATTGCATGTCTGTTTAAGTGTGTAAGATAGATGACCATATTGCTGTGTTTGTTAGATCCTGGAGCAGAACAGTTAACAGACTCACTGTTTGAATGTCTACTTTGTATGTTTTTATTTTGTAACTTGAACAGCTATTTCCAAGATGACAGAATGTAATTTGTCAAGGAGTGATTTTTTAGTGTTTTTTGTTATTTTCTTTTTTTCCTTGGAATTCTGTATTGTTGATATCCTTTTTTCCATTTTGTTTTGTTTCATTTTGTTTCCTCTTTAAATAAAATTTTAAGAAAATGAAAAAAGAGACAATTCACAGAATGTGAAACAATTTTTACAGCTAGTCCTCAAAGGACTAATATCTATAATATATAAAGAACTCAAATAAAATTAGACTCTGCCCCAGTTTCAAGATCTAATCCAGAAATGGGCATCTGAAATGAATAGATACTTCTTGTATGAAGAAATACAAATGGTAAATAAATATATGAAAAAATGTTCCATATCACTGGTCATTTGAAAAATACAAATTAAACCCACAATAAGACTGCATCTCACTCCAGAAAGAATGGCTATTATCAAGAAATCAACCAATAACAAAAGCTGATGGGGCTGTGGTGAAGAAGGAACCCCTTTTCACTGTTGGTGGGAGCAAGAATTGCTGCAACCAGTATGGAAATTAGTGTGGAGATTCCTCAAAAAATTGAAAGTAAAGGTTCTATTTGACTCAGTTATTTCCCTTCTTGGTATCATCCTGAAAGAATTAAAAGCCTCATACTGCAGCAATAAATGCACACCCATGTTTATAGTAGCACAATTTGTAATAACTAAATCTTGGAAACCTCCCAAATGTCCATCATCAGATGACTGGATAAAGAAAATGTGTGTTTTGTTTTGTTTGTTTGTTTTATACACTAGAGTACGACAAAGAGGAACTTGAGATATTGGATGCACCTTGAGACAATATTTTTAAGAGAAATAAATTGGATATACATGTTTAAATATTGCATTGTTTCTCTTGTGTAAGAAACTGAAAGTGCAAATAAGGACCAAAATAGAAGCCAAATATAGGGAAGCAGGAAGAAAATGTTCAAATTGGAAGGAGAGCAAGGCAGAGGAAAGGTAAAGAATGGAAAAAAGAAAAAGAAGAATGAAGAAAAAAATGGAAACAAACCTTTTATAAATAAGGGAAGAAAGGTTGAATAGAGAGGCGGGGGAATAGGGAAAATAGAAGAATCAAGATATATCACATACAAGTACAAATTCCCTATGATGAATGTGATCTTTATGTGTATCAAAAGTGTACCAATAAAATTAACTTTTAAAAAAAAGGTGATGTCTGGCCATGTGACAAGGCAACAATATAATGTGGCACTCTGTTGCCAAAATAGTGACCTGAGAAACAAAAGCCACTTACAAACTGGGAGACCAAGCTAATTTTGAAGAAGGATAGCAAAGTGCAGCAAACAAATGCCAAGACCTCAAGGTACCCTAAACTCTCAGTTGTGCAGTTTGGCCAAGAGTAATTCACACCCTTCATGGTCTTGGTCCTGGGGACTTTGACCTATAGAAATGTGTAGTACCTACAGTACAATGGGTGCTGTGGTGGATTAATGAATGGTCAGCTTGGAACACCAGCTGAACTGAATCAGTGTGGTGCTGGGTGTTGAAGGCCCACCTGAAGATTGTTGCCAACAGCATAAAAGGGGAATGGGAAAGGAAGATGATGTGCTGTTGATTCTCCTGGAGAAGCTTGTCACACTGGCTTTTCCGATATGAACGCAGCTGTTCTCTTTGGAAGAACTTGGGTCCTCATTGTCACTGAGGATGACTGTGGTTATCTTTGGGGAAGCTCTGGTCCTTACCTTGAACATCGCTTCCTGGATCCAGTGCAGATCTCTCAACCTGCTGCCATGGATCCTTCATCCCATTGGTGCAGACTTCCTACCTTCTGCCACTGACCTTTGGCCTTCCCAGCACAGATCCATGAAACAGACTTGCATGAGAAATTGTCATGGGCTTTAGGCCTCCATCTGAACTCAAGGAGGACATTGCCATGGTCTGATGTCCAGATATTCAGCTGGACTCATGCAGGACCTTGCCATGGGATCCAGGCCCTTAGTTGGATTATTTGGGTCTCTAGTGTGTGGACAGATCTCCTGTGCTCTTCTGCATTTGCTTTTTGGGTGAATATCATAAAATAACCATATAAATTATCTTAAAAATGTATTCCCTTGCAAACCTTGACAACAGATGCTCTGTAAATTACAGTTATGGGCCATTCACGGACTAGGGGTAGAGAGAACAAGGCCTCACCAGGAAGCAAGCCCAGTCTGGGAATTAGTGCTATGTGTGGGCCACCACTGGACCTGGAAGAACCAGACCCAAGCCTCTCCCTGTGAGTCAGCGCCATTTGTGGACTAGGGGCAGAGAGAACAAGGCCTCACCAGGAAGCAAGCCAAGTCTGGGATCCAGCAACACGCATGGGCTGCCACCAGACCAAGAACAACCAGACCCCAGCCCCTTCTGGTGCACCAGCTGACAAACAAGAAGCACCACCCCCCACCCTGTAAGTGACCAGTTTATCTTGAGAAACACAGGCTGTGATGGGAGCTATGGAGGTGAAGTGCAATTGGATGCCTGTGGTGCTTTGGTGTTTCACTGACATTGCAAGTCTAGGGCTAGGGATCTGATCATAGATTCAGAGGACAGTGGTACACAGTATGACGTAGGGAGGATCTCCTTCTGAGGGTTGCAGCCATCGTTGATTTCCTATGGTCTTGTTTTGAAGTCCTGTATCATTTCCATTCTTTTGTTGGGTTGGGTTTTACTCTCTTTTATTTTGTTTGATTGTATTAAATCTGATGGCAGGAGCTGCTAGTTCAAAGATAGCAAGATATATTATGGTAGCAATTTTGGATTTACTATTGGCTTGCTTTGAAGTCCTATGTTGCATTCATTGTCTCGTTTTATTCTGCTGTTTGATTTTTCACTATGTCCAAAGTTATCTGCAGCTATTTTGAAAGCATCAAAAGGCATTATGGTAACTATTGTTGATTTCATAATTTTTTTGAAGTCCTGAATCACACTGGTTTGTTTTGATTGGCTTTATTCTATTTTAGCCTCTTTAAAATAGAAAAAGTCCTATGGCTTTTAAATAATGTTGACTGTTAAAATAGGCTTGTAAAGTAGTAAATTTCCTGTCATAGAAGCATTCTAGTTGATTCTGAATAAGTGTGGCAGACCTTCTGTAGAAGGAGTTTTTCCTACCAGCTAAAGGGATAGTGAATGACCACATGACTCTATAATGCAAAACTCAATTCATTACAGTTCAGTAAGCACTTTTGGACATATACTAGGCATAGTACTAGACATTGGAAAAAGTATACAGACCTGGATATGAAGTTATATTTAATTTTTAGTTGCTCACAGTCTAGTAAAGATGATACTTTAAAAAGTAATTTAGGTTAAAGTATGTGGATGATTAGGAAATAATAATTTCAGGATCATTGTAGTTAGAAAAGGCTATTTGGTAGATGTAAAATGTTAAGTTAGGTCATAAGCAAAGGGAATGTCATGGTAGAATTCTCATTGGTTTTAGAAGCGTATTAAAATTGAAATCTTTGCTCAGCCTTTCTAAACCAAATTAAAATGCAGGTGATACTCACTTCCCAAGATGCAGAGAAGTTTGGATGCTATTAAATATTCATATATATATAGGTATACCACACAAATATACACCAAATATAAACATTTTTTTACCACCATGCTTTGTGAATAAGTGCTTAACAGATAGCTATTTTTAGATAATTATCAACAACATCATGATGATCACCCTAAGATAGAGTTTGGCTAGAAAAGAATATTGAAAATATTGTAACAAGGAAGAATATCAGGCAAAAGTCTGTGTGAAACTTAAACTAGAGTCTGTGGGATGCTAAGTAAGTTAATTTGATGGCTTGAGTCAGACAGTGTTGGAAAACAAGTCATGCTGGATAGGGTATGTCATTATTTTGGCCAAAAAAACCCAGCTACTTGACCTCTTCTATATGCTAGCTGAATTTTTTTTTTCCTTTCATCATTTGTGGTGATTCTTAGGTCCTGTGTATTCTGAGATTAACACATAGGAATCTCTTTCCTTAATCAGAACATTTTTATTGTGGTTTATATATAGGTGTCCCCACAAAGCCTCACGTGGTCTTGGGGTGCTCTTTGGAGCCGATTGGATTATTGAGGCATGATAATTATCAGTGAACTAATCCACTGATGAGTTTATAGCTAAATGTGTTTTGGGAGGTAAAACCTGGTTGGAAGAAGTGGGTCACTAGGGGTGTAGCCTGGAAAGGTCTGTTTCCCTCTTTGCTCTCTTGATCTCTTTCTGCTTCCCATGGTTATGGCATGAGCTCTTTCCCCATTGCCATGCCACCCTGCTTGGGAGCCTCCTAACTGTGGACTGAAAACTCTACACACTGTGAGCCAGAATGAACCTTTCCTTCTTACAGTTGTAGGTATTGTATATTGTGTCTCAGTGACGAAGAAAGTAATTAAGACAACTGGCAAATAAAATCTACCTTGTTACTTTTTAAAACTTGAATAAATCTATTGAAATAAAAATAAATTACAGTTATAAGATGAAATTCCAGGTTCTTAGTTACTTGCAAGCACCATGACTACTCTAATTATGTTCACAAACTTTCTGCTGAAACCACTCTGCTTTCTTCCTTGCCCAACTTGTTCCCTGCCCTTTAGTATTGTTTCAAATTCTCTTTCTGAACTCAGTGCTTTGACAGTCACTCCTAGTTCCTTTTTTGTGTGTGTGCAAGAGACAGACTGTAATTATGAAGCCCGGGCTGGCCTTGAACTCATGGTGATCCTCCTGGCTCAGCCTCCCAGGTTTTGGGATCACAGATGATCATCACCTTGCCTGATGAAAAAATATGGAACATTTCACAAATTTGTGTGTCAGCTTTGCACTGGGCCATATTAATCACTGTATTGTTCCAATTTTAGTCCAAGTGCAAGTGACCCAGCTCTCTAAAGTTTTTCTCTCCCACAAATTCTTCAGGATCCACTTCTATCCTTGATGCTTTCTCCCTTGGTAACCTCCCAGTAGCCCTTACTGTTGGGAAGACTTTCTCTCTGGGAATCTTATATGTCTGCAGGTCTACTGAGCAGAAGCACTGACTGCTTTTGCTCTAAATGACCTATCCCCTGTTGAAATACTAATGGTTTTGGAAGACAAAAGAAGAAAGATAATTTCTCTCTAGACCAAAGGACAGGTTTGCTTGCTGTACAGCCAGCACTAGTCCCTACAGGTCAAAGGTGAGGTGAGTTTACTACTTACAAAAGATCTCGAGCTGAGTGCTCCTATAATGCCGCCCTCGCATAGACAAGGGTCACTGGCTCTTTGCATCATCCTGTGACTCCCTCTAGTGCTGTGTGCCATACAGTTCTGTGTCTTTGACTCCTTGTGTGTTCTGCTAGAGCCCATGAAACTTCAGCAGGCTAAGCTGTTAGCAGGATATGAAGGATAAAAAGCTCAGCTCCTTCATAGTTATGATTATTACTACCTGGTTGCCATATGCTTCCTTTTTCATAACGATCTACTGCTTTCTCCCTCTTTTTTTCTTTGGAGAAAAAGTGGGTCATTTTTTTCCCTGCAGAATGTCCCCCCTCTTGGATTGATCCGACTGCTTCCAGTGGTGTCCTTTGTCTTGTTATCCTATCCTGTGAATCTCCTTCCAAGTTACTTTCTACATGGGTCCTTTAGCTTTCAATTACACACTCTACCTAGATCTGTCTTGAATTCGGCTTTCGTATTTGTTTCTGGTTTCTGTTACTACATTTTAAGTTTCTTATGGACCAAACGTCTTTTGGTTTGCCTTTAAAAAAATCTCTGTGGTTTTTAATACCTTTAATACCTGCATTTGTGAATGAATGCTCAGAATAAGAAAGATTAAACTGAGTCTGATCAGGTAATAGTCCCACCAGAGGGTACATGGAAAAGTCCTGGATCTCTGTTTATACTTGGCTGAGGCCCTGTGCTCTGTAAAAGTAGTTGAATGAATTAGTAAATGTAGAAAAAGAATTAGAAAATGGAGCATTTAGTTACAGTTCGTCCGTCACAGAAGTTCCATTGAGAGAATGACTGCACCATTGCTGCATCTCAGTCTGCTCGGCAGTGAGCTGGGTGGTATCGCATGTGGATGCAGCATATTCTGAAACTGCCTGGTTTCCTATGTGGCCACAGCTTTTTGAGCTCAAGTGCGGTTTCAGCCAGCCACTTTGACTAGTAAGATAATTACAACAGTTTCTGGTTTTTGCTCCAAAGTTGCTCGCCCTGGCCCTGTGGGTGGGGGAAGTTGTGTTTCAGTCCAAGCCAGCAGGTCTGGGTGAAATACGCACAAAGCCTACAGGCTTCACTGAAAAGGTGCCTGTCAAGAAGGCAGCAGGCATGAAGTGCACCGCAGAGCCTGCCTTTAAGCATGGCTTTAGGCTTGGGATTCCTATGCTTCTAGAGTGCAGAGATGGTGACTGTTTACTGAGTCTCACTTCCACGATGAAACACTTTGAGGACCCACTCTCTGGGGAGACTTGAGCAGCCAGGAGAAGCTCAAGTGTCCCAGGTGCTACTTGGCGGACTTTGGGGGGCAGGGCTTTCTTTGTCTTAACTATCAGCTGCTCTGAGCTCAGACCTCTCCAGGCACACAGCCAGTGCTCATCAAACACGCAGCCAGTGCTCATCAAACACGCGCGCTTGAGGGGCGCACAGTTACCTGCAGTAGCTAAGGAGCCGCCTCACACACAGCTCTGGGCCCTCGCTGGCTGGCTCTCTGCCTCTGAAGGTCAGAACAGGAGGCGCATCGTGCCTCTCTGCGCACCTCCCCTCTCCCCCAGCCCCACGCCGACCTGGCTGGGGAAGCCACGCTCTGGATGATCAGCTGCTCCTTCCGCCCCAGCGCCCCGTGACACGGTCAGCCAGAAGTCCCCACGGGAACACCAGAAACGTCTCGCCGTCCCGGGTACGCTGGCGCTGGCCGAGCTGAGCGGACCCAGATACATTTGCCCAGTTTGGAGTTCGGGCGGCGCTGAGCTCCTGCTGAAGTCGGATCTTTTCTCACCCTTGGTCATCACCTCTTCCTTCAGTGGAAAGCGACCAGAACCTCACAGTTTAGGGCAGGATTTCCGTAGGCGGCTAATGAATGGCCACAAAGAAAAGACCCTATGTCCTTCCCCCCTCCTCTCCCATCTTGCGGCCTCTCAGTCTCGAGAATCACACAGATGGAGGCCACGTGTTTGAGAAACCGCCCCGGGGCTTGTAAACCTGTCCCCAGGGTCAGTTTTCCACCCACAATTTCGAACTGAGTCGCCACTGACCGCCAGATCGCGCTGTGGGACAAGAGATCGGAGGCCGGAGCCGCCGGGAACCCCGGATTTCGAGGGGGACGAGGGGAGAACGGGAGAGGGAAGCGGGGAGCCGCGAAGAATGTGGGGCACAGGCAACAGCCAGACTAAATAAACACGCGCTGCTCTGCCTCCACCACACACACCAACAATTTAACGCAAGCCTTAAAGCGTCCCAGAGAGGGTAAGATCTGGACGCACCCCGAAAGGCGCAGGCCGGAAAGGGGATCCCCTGGTCTTCACCGCCTCAGGGAGTTGACATCTTGCTGTCCAACGCAAAGGCCCCTGAGACCAAAAACTGCGGATATGGCCGAGGCCCGGAGCCCTTCGGTGCATGTCCTCTTCCCTAAAGAGTGTGCTCGGGAAGGCTTGGGGAGGCCTCTCCGTCCCCTCCCTCTTCCTGCTTCTCTCTTCCTTCTCGAGACTTAAGGGCAGGGATCATTTTTGTGGGTGAGCAGGGAGTCTGGAGCTGTTTTGTGTGCGGCTCAGACCCCCATTTGCTGACGTTATTTCAGCTGTCTAGTGTCTAGTTCGTGAACAGAATACTCAGCCCAAAAGGCTCCTCCACGAGCATCCCCAACATGGCTCTGGGCTGAAGCGCCCCGCGTCCTCGGGACGGACTCCAGAGCCACACAGTCCGTGGCCCCAGCATGGGGAGCCGTCGAAAGTCTAAGCTGCGGGAGGGAGAGCGTGCGCTAGAGCAGCACCTTCGTGACACACTCAGAGCCACGTGTTCCTGCGAGTTAGAGCGCCAGAGAAAACCTCTGGAAGCAATGGGACCCGCAGGCAGCCTGGCCAGCTAGTGGGCAAAGCCCTCGCCTTTTGTAGACTGATCCTGGAAGTCTCTGGTTCCTCAGACCATAGCCCATTGGGGCATCCATGGCACCCTGCAGCCCAATGGCCTGGACTTCGCTCCTGAGTCCTCACCTATGCAGACCTCGGACAAGGACCGCGCTGCAGAGGCCCCACACTATTTTCGTGTGGCTTGGGGTGACTCGGAACCCATGGGGCAGAGTGGTGCTCTCCAGCGGCTCCAGAAAGATGTGCACTGGTACCAAGGGCCACGGCATGGTTGCCTGCCCACCAGGACAGTGTGAGCCTGTTGGATCTCAGTTCTCAGGACGTGAGGTTTATGCTGGTGAGACATCTGGGCCAGAGGACCGGGGTGGGTCCTGTGCACTGTGTAGTCTCTCTGTGCTCCTTGTCAGCTGCACTTGGTGTGGGTTAGGAGCTTGGGGAAAATGTGCTTTTATTCCCACTCTTCTGCCTCCAAGCCTCAGCTCCAGGGATCTCAATGGAGGCAACTCATGCACTAGGTGAGGTGCTGGAGGGTGGGAAGAGCACCTTACACATGTCCCTGACACCAAAGGCAGGTTCCTTCTCTACCAGCCTAATGGAGAGAAGGTCAAGCCTGCAAAGGTCAGCTCTGGGTGCTGGGAGGACAGGGGAGAAGGCCGAGAAGAGAAGGGAAGGGGAGGGAAGGGAAGGGAAGGGGAGAGGAGGAGAGGGGAGTGAAGTGAAGGCAAGGGAAGGGAAGGGGAGGGAAGGGAAGGGAAGGGAACAGAAGGGAAGGCAAGAGAAGAGGAAGGAAGGGAAGCGAACAGAAGGGAAGGGAAAGGAAGAGGAGGCAGTCACAAAGAGACTTGGCCACAGGTTCTTTTAGGGAATGTTGCCTTCTTTCCATCTCTCTGTGGCAGCACTGGGTGCCCCACACCTGGAGAGCCCTGCAGGCTCCAGGGAGCCAAGGCCAAGGCCCAGGCCTGTGAGGGATGGGGCACAAATGTCAACAGTCAAAGCCTCTAGGGACTTGGCAGCCTCCAGGCCTAACCCCCAATCAGGGCTAAGAGTGCTGGGGTGGCGGCTGGGGGAAGCTGTAAAAAGGAGCCAGGCTCTGCTTCTAACCTGGAAAGGAATTTCCAGGGTGGATGGACCTCATTCCGGAGTGGCTCCATAGCTCTTCTCTCCTCCCTTTTGATTCAAGTCCACCTCTGAGCCAGGGGAGAAAGGCTCCATCCAATTCTGAGCCGGTGCAGGCGGCCTGGAGAAAACAGACTGCAAGCTCATTGTGAGCGCAGTTAGTTCGTGAAAACCCTGGAAATCAGTTTAAGCGCGCCCAGGACTGAGGGGGGAGGCAGGTGAGGGCGGGAAAGATGGGGTGAAGGGGGTGGGATAGAGTAGGGGCAAATGAGTTACACATCCTGCCGTTCCAAAGATGTAAAGCCCTAGCCCCCTCCCTATTGTTGTTAATTAGGAAAATAATTAGGCAGACCTCGCAGGTGGCAGCCTTCACGTTCCCGCGCGCGGGCGCTGCTAACCGAGTCAGCGGAGTCCGGAGCAGCCCCGTTGAAGGCGTGGGCGCGGACCCTCTGCGCACTCCGCGGCAGCAGACGCCCGGCATCTGCGGTGCTCATGCGCCCTCCTCTTCCAGCCCGCCTTGGTCACCTTCTGCATTCGCCCGGAACGCCCAGAGGTTGCGCTGTCGCCCGGCGCGAGGGTCACCCGAGGATTCGCCGCTGCTGTCAGACTCTGCCACCCCCTGTCCCTGCCTCTCTGGGTAAGTTCGGTTCCCAGTGATTTTGCTCTGTCCCATCCTCCCCAAGGCCAACTTGGGAGATTGCTTCTAGTTAAGGACTTGAATGTGACTGTGTGGACCTGTGGGGTGCGCCTGCCTGGCCCACGGGGCTTTGGCAGTTTGTCGAGGGTGTAAGAGACAAGGAAATGTACCCTTCTGAAAAGCGGGTCCGGTACAGGGTGGCCTTGTGCGCACACAGCATCCTGCTCAACGTTTGACGGCGGACTTTGGTCTACAGATGCCGTCGACGACATTGCAGCGCGTACTGGGAGCGGTGGCCTGAGTGCTAGGACCCCGCGGCTGCGACTTTGACCGGTCACAGAGGTGTTGGGGACGCGTGGCGCCGGATCCTTGGTTTCCCCAGAGCTCTAAAATTCGCCAAGGCTGCGCCAGCGCCGAGCAGGGCCCGGGCGCCTTCCCGGCCTGGAGCTGGCGGTTTAGGTCCGCTCATGGAACACCTCGCCCGGCGACTCTTCCCAGCTCCAGCTCTGCACCCTCCCGGCGGCTGTGGTGAGGAAGCCCTGCTCGTGTCCGAGGGGTCTCTGACGCGCTGCCATCTGGAATCCTAGAGCGCCAGGGGCCCTGCCTGTTTGCAGTACCGGGATCTAGGAACCAGGAACGAGCGAGCGGAATGCAGATCTCGCGTCCTCGACAACCCTGGGGCGACGCCTCCACAGTCAGACTCTGCAGACTTCTGAGGAGGGCTGGGGGCTGTGGGTGGGACAGCACAGGAAACAGGGCAGTGAGCTCTCCTGGCTACCCGAGGGCCAGGGTCGCTGCGGGTGAGAGCAGCTGGGAGACTCGAGGGTATCTGGAGGGCTGTGTGTGGACGCGTGTGCGTGCTGCTGTGTGATTTCCTCCACGTGAACCCGAAGGTTCAGGGATCAGCCTCTAGTGGAAGAACGAGGGCAGGGGGAATGTTCTAAGGGACCTATTCTGGAATCGTTCCCATTATTATTTTTGAGGGAAAGGGTGGGACCTCCTTGTTAGCCCTTGGCAGTGTGGCTCTCAAAGGTTGATGTCTGGGAATGCTCAATGAAACGTTGCTAAATAGGTGAATGGGCTAAAAAGACGAACTGTTTCTTTTTAAAACACCTACAGAGGGGAAGCCTAGCAGCCTGAGTGGAGTTCTGATACCCACGGGCTACAGGATTCCTTCTGGGGCGGAATCCTGCTATGGTGCCATCGGGCAGTCATTGCACTTTTCCAGCCTCAAATTTTTATGGTCAGTTCAATTTTTTAAAAAAATCTGCACACAGTATTTTGTGGGTCAGTGATCAGCTTTTAGCTGGACATCAACTGAATTGGAAAGGATTATAGTAGAGGGCAGATGATGGGGAACCATGGGCCAGTCTCACTTCCTCTTCACTGATGTACGAGAGGAATGGAAATGTCAAACAGTTAATTAGGCAGAGAGAAACTGTGAGAGCCCTGCGATCCCCCAGAGAAGCCACAGAGTTTGAACCTCTTACAAAGAAGCTCAGGGCAACTTGGCAGCCTGCAGCCAGACACCGAAAATGCAATTTACAGTCCAGCTGCACAGCTGCTCTAATGCCTTGTGCCACTACTTTGGAAAGGCTTGGTTAGAAACTGCCACTTTCTTTTCTCAAGGAGGGCTTGTCCTTTGGATTATTTTTGGATTCCTAAGCACCAGTCTCCTGTTCCCCCTCCATTTTCCACCAGGCTCACCTCAGAGTCAACTCTTTTTTATGTTTTGCCATTGGCAACTTGCCAGTTCAGTACATTGCTAGGTAGCTTTTGTCCCTAGATTGGACCTCAGAATGTTTCAGGAGATTGCATTCCGGTGACTTGGATCAAACACCTACTGTGTGTTGGGGAACTACGAAAGATAAATCAGATGCTTGCTTTGTCTTTAAGCATTTAATAATCTAGTTACAGAATCAGGAAGTATCAGTGTAGAACAGCTCCTCTGGAGTATATACGACTGTGGTCTTCCAGGATAAGTGAACTTGCAAAGATAATTTTATTGCCAAGACTTTTTATCAGAAATATTTTGAGAAAACAGACAAGGGTGTTTTTCCTCTCCTTTTCCCTCATCTCTTTTTATTATGTATTTCAGTTGTCAACCCTAACGGCTGGCAAAGGATCAGTCAGGTTTCAGCCAGGCCTCACATATTTCAGACCTGTAAGACCTGAAAATTCACAGCCAGAAAAAAAAAAAAAAAGATGAAGAAGATAACAGAGTAAAGGAGGTTTATTGTACTTTTCCAAAGTGCTCAGAGACCAGTAAAGCACGGTGACCTGAAGAGATCAGCAGCTAGGAAGCAGCAGCCTGGCTGGGAGAAACGCAGGTGGCTGGGTCAGAGTCAGAGCACCCAGGCAGAGCAGGGGGGTCAGGGTCTCGCGGGGCTGTCAGGCCTTCCAGAGGGTGGCAGGACCCCGTCAAGGGGCACAGGACCCCCGGACCTGCTCGGAAGGAGCGGTCTTCCGCGGCTCCACTGTGGGCCCGGCAGGCACGCGCGCGGACCAGTGTCTGGCCGGGTCCTGGGCATGTCCGGGCTCCAGGTCTGGCCGACCCGCCCCGGCTGGGTTACGATGGCCCCGCTTCCTCCCGCAGCCCCCCAGAGCGCCGGAGCGCAGCGTTAGCATGCGGACCCGGCTCCCCGCGGCGCTGGCCGCCCTGGGCGCGGCCCTGCTCCTCCTCGCGGCCGTGGAGGCGGAAGGTAAAGGCTCCTCCTCCCCGCTCCCCGCTCCCCGCTGTGCGGCTCTGTCCCCCGCGCCGCTGCTCTGTGCGCTCTCTCCTCTCCTCCTCCTGGCTCTGTCCGTCCGCGCTCGGCTCTGGCCCCTTCTGTCTCTGCTTGACCGTGAGTCCCGTGCAGCGCTGTCCTCTCCTCGCCTGGTCCCCGCGGTGTGCTGTCCACACCGCCGCCCGCGCCGACGCCCGCCCAGGACGACGCCGGGAGGCGACCGCTGCGCCGATGCGACCTCGGGGACACCGTGCACGGAGAGCTCCGGGCCGCGGCGCCTCCCTGGGCTCCGCGCAGGCGCGGCCAGGCTGAGCGCTGCTGGGTGACCTTGGGCGCCTGACCGCTCTACCGCGCCCAGGTGCAGACGCGTCTGGGCTTTTTGGTAGACTTTCAAAGTACTGTCGCTCATTTTTTCGTGCGTATTGGATGACTCAGTTTTTCCGTGTTCACTGAACAAGCCCTTAACCCCAAGGAAATTTCTCAATTTTCAGTCAGTGGAGACCAGACTAATCTTATTATTCTGCAAGATAAATGCAGTAATGTCACTTTAAAAAGCTCGTTAAAAAGTTAAATCCGGTCCTGATGAACTGAAGGGAGAAACTTTTGCGTACACAGTTATAGAACTTCCAAGGTACTGTGTTTTTACAGACGCTGTGGTAAAGTAGGGCTGCTTCATGACAACAGAGGTTTTATTTATTGATTTATTTACTTCTTTCTAGTTCAAAACTGCAGATACAAAAAACAGATAGGAAAAGCAGAGTCTCCACAAGGTAAGGCGCCCTTAGAGAAGTAGCAGAATCTCACTGGCTCGCGTCACATGAGCATCTTGTGAGCGGAACCGCTTCGCGGAGCATCTTCCTCGCGGCGATCCTTAGGTGAGCTGGTTTTGGGGGCACTTCTTGGTCTCCTTAGGAAGGAGTTTTATTTGTGGAACTTTCAGAAGCACTACTACAGATATTTTTAGGTAATTCACTGAAGTGGCCCATTTATTGTTTATTAAGAAAATAGTTATTTGAAAATAAAAGATTTGAGTATCCTTAAAAGAAATACTAGGTTGGAAATGACATAAGTGGAAAAAATCAATTCTGAGTTGGACAATGGCTGGTTAGCAAACTGAAGTTAAAAAGATGTACTGCTTACATTTCTGATTATTTCCATAACTCCTCTATTTTCTTTTGATTTTATACTAATCTCCCTAGTATACAGCTCTTTGCTTTACTTTCTGAAGCATGGTCTTCTCTTATCTTCTACTCCTATAGGACAGTATATTGTAGTAGAAATTTTTTGACTTAAGTTCTACTTTGGCACTATCAAATGGAAATACATTAGGAGCCACAAATGCAAGCCACATGCAACATAACATTTTCTGATTTTAGCAAAAAAAAAAAAAACCAAACAGGGGAAATCAATTGTTATATTTTGTCTGACCTATTACTGTTTGCATGTAATCAGTATAAAAATCATTTGTGCTCTGTTTTGCATTTTTACGTCCAGTTTTTGAAAGCGAGTGTGGATTTAGATTTGCAGCACATTTTATTTTAAACTAGCCACACTGCAGGTACTGGATAGCCACGTGAGCTATCCAGTGTTGGATAGCATGCTATGGTAAAGTTGGACAGCTCTGGTGTTAACCACCAGCTAAGTGGCCCCAGGAACCTGGAAAGTCTAAGGAAACATGTGGCCAAAGCCTTTCTTGGAGCAATGGGCTGAAAACAACTTTTCTGAAAGTTGTCATATATCAAAATTTCAGCTTGCCCTTCTGTTTGGTGCTGTGGTCTTTTGATCTTAGCCTTTAGGTAGCCATAGTTTCTTTCTTTCTTTCTTTCTTTCTTTCTTTCTTTCCTTCTGACTCATATTGTATCCTTCTAGTCAATCTTTTCTCACGATTTCATATTTACTTATCTTTTTAATATGTTGAAAACCCAATATTTAATTTTTGATATGAATTAAAAGGTTTTGGCATTCACTTTTTGGTTTTTTCTTACTTTTTATAGTAGTACTACCTCTCTTCCCATTGTTTTTCTTCTGTTTCCTTATATGAAGAATTATACTTCTCATACTATTATATCTTATTCTATAGGAATAAGGGTAAAATGAATTTTCTGCTTGAATATTTGTAAGTTTTAGCCATACAGCAGAGTTTACCAATTATAACTTGGCCAGGGGTAAGTGCAGCATAGAATGTGTGAAGTATTTTTGGTTCATATGTCATAGAGCATATTAGTTACTTTTTAGAAAATTTAATATTTTGCATTTAAGGGTATTATCCAATACTCCTTGAGAACCAGACACTTTTCTAATTTGTCTAGATTATGACATGGATGCACATTTTGTAAAACAGAGTTTTACTTTTTAACTTATCTATTTGAAAAAGAATAATTGAACAGCTGACTATTATGAATTTACCCATGAATTGAAGTCACACTTTAATTGTTTGATGTTTTGGTCAAGAAGCTAGCTACACTATAGTCCCATAAACCTATGCCTAATATATAAAAAAGAAATTTCACACTAGAGGAGAGCTCAGAGATCATGTGTTTGAGTTGTCTTATTTTCCAAATGAGGAAATGAGGCCTAGAGAGTTTGGATAAATGGATCAACTAATGTACCAAGGGACAAGGCATAGACAAGCCCCGGGACATCTGGTACTAGTTGAGTGGTGGTTTGGCTATAGGTGCTTCTTTTTACAGAATGACTATGAACCTAGTCAGTTTAATGAGAGTACATTTTGTAATTTTGTAATGTATGTGAAGTAATTCAGTGTTTGTCTGAATTGTTGGCTTTTCCACTGGTTGTTTTGGATGTTTTGTAAGTACAAATGAAGTAAATTTTGGTAGCATTGCAAACATCGTGAAACATATACTAACTTCATATGAAAAACAAATTAATTCCTATAGAATATGTGAACTTATTACACTTTCACTACTACTAGAAATGTTCACACTACTAGAAATGTTTACCATTAAGGTAATATCCTATTTTAGTTACTTTTCTTATTGCTGAGACAAAATACTGGACATCCAAAGTTAGAGGGAGAAAGTTTATTTAGCTCACAGTTTGTGGAGGATTCAGTCCATAATCAGCTGGATCCACGTCAGGACAGAGTGGCAGACAGGCATCACAGAGGAGAAATAGTTCATAGTGGCAAAAGACAGCAAAATCAATAAGCAAGGGCCCTTAACAGTATATTTATGTTATGCAGGATACTCAGTGAGGGTAGCACTCACACCCTTACTCCTAATGCCCTTGAGCCTAGCATTGCACCATGAATCAAATCCAGAGTCACCCACTTTAGATTTAGCCACCTCTGGAGAAGCTCCATCTGTGACCACATGAGGCTTTGAGGGGACATCTAGACAGAAACCATAGCATGTCCTTTCCAGTGTTATCTCAAATATGAGATCAAGGGTTTTACTAGTTCATTATGATAGTTTAGTGTGTTTTCTGAGCGTTGCTTTATGAATAACATATTATACATGCTTTTTCCATTACACACATTCATACATCCATCTCTGTCATGTTTGGTAAGTTTTTGGACGTAGGCTTGTGTAGGGATGCCCTATATACATTAAAGAAAAAAATGTTTTTTAATGTATCTCAAGGCAGACACTTTAGTTTTCAAATTGCTTGAACAAATGTATAAAGTTAATACAGCAAATCTTATCTCTACCTGAATTGGAGAAGTCTGCTTGTAACATATTTGTTACTGACCAAACATCATTTATTCTTCCAATAGTTTTTCATACAATAGAAAAATATGTATGTCTCCATTAAAGAACAGTATCATACAAATATTGGGCTCTAAAGTTAATTTTGATTGAAATCTTTGTGCATTTAACCTATTACAGTAAACACTATGCTTTAGAGTCTGATCATGGGATAAAAGTGTCATCATCTATTAGGTCTGTTGGCCTCTTTTGAATTTCATCTGTAACATAAGGATAATAAGGAGTACCATTTAGTTGTCATAAGGAAGAAGATAGACAACACCGCGACTGACTAGCTCTCTGCTAGTTACGTAGAAGACACTCAGCAAAGGTTGTCTAGTACCATCATCCTGAAATGCCCTAAATCCTGCCGGTTTATGTAACAAAAGTCTCATCACAATGAGACTTTCATAGCATAGTGCTTTCATTACAAAAGACATTATTCATAAATATGAAACTAACTCACTAGCATTCCAACTACTTAAAGGTTAGTTTCTTCAATATCAGTATCAGATTTCAGGAATATACATGGATTGTTACTTATTTATAATTTTAATTCTATTTCTCTTGGGTCAGTTTCTCCTTCTGTGCAAGTATGGCTATTTGAATTTATATGCCATACATAGCTACTTCATGTATGTCAGCATTGCTTTAGGGAGCACCTAGGGTATCTGCAATACAATGGCAATTGTGTTTTTTTCATGTAAAGAGAAAACATTTTCAAAATTAATAAAAATAATATTTTTGCATTGATTTAAATTTATAAAATCACATGCCAACTTTCTTTTCAATTTATTTTTTGGTACCGGGCATCAAGCTCACAACCTTATGCCTGCCAGGCAGGCACTCATGTCACTGAGTGAGCTAAATTCCCGGGCTCCAACTTTATTGTTTTAAATTTTATTTTAAAGAGTGTAAAACAAAAACAAAACAAAAGAAATACAAGAAAAACAAGAAGAAAAAGAGACAAATAAACAACAATAACAGAAAACCCCAAATGATAACAATATGTCTTTCAAAACAAGGTGGTAGGAACTTAACAAAGATTGTTAGTTTGCATAGTTATCTTCAAAAGAGTTACTCAGATTACCAGATATAGAATGCAATATTGACTTAATCCTATGAGTGTTAACTGTTTTGTTCCAAGAACTAATAGAATTAGTAGCACAATCCTCTTAGCTATCTTAAGTGTATATATACAAATTTATGTATTTTTTCTTTTTCCTTCCTTCTTTTTTTTTCCCTATTTGAGTTATTTTTTCCTTTTGAGTAGTTTCTTACCATTTATAATGTTTATTGAAGAGTTTTGATCTTATTTACTAGTTCAGTTTCTTATACTATGGAGACAGTATGGCATTTATACATGTTAGTTTGATTTATTTCGCTTATGAATGTGGTCTCAAGTCGCATCCATTTACCTACAAAGGCCTCAATGTGATCCTTCTTTATAGCAGAGTGGTACTCCATTGTATAAAAATACCAAATCTTTTTTATCCATTCCTCAAATGATGAGCATTTGAGTTGTTTTCAAGATTTGACTATTATGAATTGTACTGCTGTAAACATAGGTGCACATATATCACTGTGGTATGATGTTTACAATTTTTCTAGGAGTATGCCAAGAAGTGGGATAGCTGGGTCAAATTGGACCTCCAACATCAGCTCTTTGAGGAACCTGCAGACTGATTTACACAGTGGTTGCACCAGTCTACACTCCCACCCACAGTGCAGAAGAGTTCCTTTTCCCTCACAGCCTCTCTACCAGTTGTTATTGATTGTTTTCTTGATCCTAGACATTATTTCTGAAGTGAGACAGAATCTTAGTGTTGTTTTAATTTGCATTTCTCTAATGACCAATGATGCTGAATATTGTTTTATATATTTATTTTCCATTTGTATTTCTTTAGCTGAGAATTCTGTATTCATCTCAGATGACCATTTTTGGATTGGGTCTTTGAATTTGGGGTACCTGATTTTTTCAGTTCTTTATATGTTGTAGACAACAGTCCTGTGTCAGAGGGACAGCTGGCTAAAATTCTTTCCCATTCTGTGGGTTTTGTTTTCACTGTTAGTAATTTCTTTTGAAGTGCAAAAACTTTTTTAATAAGATGAGATCTCAGTTGTTGAGTCTCTGAAGTACTTACCATGAGGTTTGTGTTGTGTTCATGAGCTCTCTGCCTTCCCTTACGTCTTCAAGGTTTTTGCCTAATTTATCTTCTAGCACATTTAATGTTTCTGTTTTAATATTTAGATCTTTGATCCATTTTTACTTTAGTTTAGTGCATGGTGATAGGTGTGGGTCTAGTTTTAGTTCTTAGCATATGGAAAGCCATTTTTTCCAGCACCACATATTAAAGAGGCTATCTTTCTTCCAGTGAACATATTTGGCCCCTTTGTCAAAGACAAGGTGGCTGAGTGTGTTTGTAGTTGTGGTTGTATTTTCAAACCTGTTCCATTGGTCTTTAGGTCTGCTTTTATTCCAGTACCATGCTGATTTTATCACAGTAGCTTTGTAGTATAATGTCAAATCAAGGATTGTGATGCCTTCTGCCTTGCCTTTGTTGCCCAGAATTGCCTTGGCTATTCTAGGTCTCTTCTGATTCCAGACGAATTTTAGGAGTGATTTCTCTAGATCTATGAGGTATACTAATGGTATTTTGATTGGAAGTGCATTAAATTGTATAAAAGTTTTGGGAGAATGGTCATTTTCACGATATTTCTTCGTCCTATCCATGAACAAGGAATGTGTTTCTGTTTCCTGAGATCCTCTTCTATTTCTGTTTTGAGAATATTGTAATTTTCACTGAATAGATCTTTTACTTCCTTTGTTAGATTGATTCCTAAGTATTTCATTTTTTTGGATGCTATTGTGAAGGGCGTGGCTTCTCTTATTTCTCTCTCAGTGAGCTTGTTGTTAGTGTATAGGAATGCTATTAATTTTTGAGTGTTGACTTTGTATTCAGCTACATTACTGAATTTATTTATTATACCTAGGAGTCTTTCAATGGAGTTTTTGGGGTCTTCTATGTAGAGTATCATGTCATCTGTAAATAATGATAATTTACCTTCTTCTTTTCCTAACCTTACTCCTTTTATTTCTCTCTCTTGTCTAATTGCACTGACTAGTATTTCCAGCACTATATTGAATAGGAGTGGTGATAATGGATATTCTTGTCTTGTTCCTGAGTTTAGAGTAAAAGCTTTTGACCATTTAATATGATGCTGGCTGTTGGTTTGTCATAGATGACTTTTATCAGATTGAGGTAAACACAATCTATTCTGATTTTCTGTGAGATTCTTATCATGAATGAGTGTTGGAAATTATCAAAAGCTTTTTCTGCATGTATTGTGATGATCATGTGATTTTTGTCTTTGGCTCTATTGACATGGTATATTATATTTATTGATATGTGTATGTTGAACCAACCTTGCATTCCTGGGACAAATTTCACTTGGTTGTAGTGTATGATCTTCTTGATGATTTGCTGCATTCTGACCTTTTTTGGTTGGGTCTTTCTCTGGTTTTGGTATTACGGTAGTATTTGCCTCCAGTAATGAGTTAGGGAGAATTGCTTCTCTTTCCATTTCATTTAAGAGTTTGAGGAGTGTTGGAATTGTCTTACTTGAATTTCTTCTAAAATTCTGCAGTGAATCTATCAAGACCTGGGTTTTTCTTTGTTGGTAAGGTTCTAATTACATTTTCAATTTCATTAATTGCAATTGGGTTATTCAACAGTTTTACATCTTCTTGATCCAACTTTGGTAGTTCATATATTTGTAAGAATCTGTCAATTTCTTCTGTGTTATCAAACCTGTGAAAGTAAAGTTTTTTGAAGTAGGTATTGGTGATCTTCTGTATTTCTGTCTGTAGTGATTTCACCCTTTTCATTCTTTATTGCTTGAATTTGAGTTTTTTTCTTTCCTTTTTTTAAATAAGATTGTCTAGAGGCTTATCAATTTTATTTATTCATTCAAAGTACCAACTCTGTGATTTGTTAATTCTTTGTATAGTTTTCTTAGTCTCTATTACATTAATTTCTTCTCTGATCTTTATAATTTCCTCCTTTCTTTTGGCTTTGGGCTTGACTTGCTCTTCTTTTTCTAGATGTTTGAGGTGTTGTATCAGGTTGTTTATTTGTGTTCATTCTGTTTTCCTGATGTGGGAATTCACTGCAATAAACTTCCCTCTGAGGACTGCTGTCATTGCATCCCACAGGTTCCGGTAAGTTGTATTTGTATTTTCATTTGCTTGTAGACATTGTTTAATTTCTTCTTTAATTTCCTCTGTGACCCATTGATTATTTAATTTCCATGTGGAATTTGTGGAATTTTTGTTGTTTCTTTTGTCATTAATTTCTAGTTTCATGGCACTGTGATCAGATAATATGCATGGGATAATTTCAATTCTTTTGCATTTACTTAAGCATGTTCTATTGGCTAGCATATGGTCTATTTTAGAGAATGTCCCATGTGCAGCTGAGAAGAATGTATATTCTCATATTGTTGTGTGGAACACTCTGTACATGTGACTAAGTCCATTTGTTCACAGGTGTGTTTCAGTTCTGTTATTTGTTTGCTGATTTTCTGTTTAGTTGATCTATCTCTTTGTGTCAAAGGGGTGTTAAGTTCTCCTGTTATGTTTATGTTGTTGCTTATTTGGTTTTTCATTTCTATTAATATTTGTTTTGTATAGCTGGGTGCTCCCAAATTTGATGCATATATATTTAAGGTTGTTATCTCTTCCTCTCGAAGTTTTCCCCTAACTAGTATGTAGTGACCTTCTCTTTATCTCTTTTTATCTTTCTTGGTTTGAAGTTCATAATGTCTGCAAACAGAATAGCTGCCATTGCCTTTTTTTTTTTTGGTTCCTGTTGCATGAAGTATTGTTTTGACTTTCAGTCTATGACTTTACCTTTGGGTTATATGGGTTTCTTATATACAGCATATGGTTGGATGTTGTTTCTTAATCCAGTCTGCCATTCTGTTTCTTTTAATTGATGAATTGAGGCTACTTACAGTAATGATTATAACTGATATATATTGGCTTACTTTTGTCATGTTATCTTTCTGCTGTTGGTTATTTATCTTTCTCCTCTGTTTAATTGTTTGCCTTGTTTAATGTTTTTTATGTTTTTGCTCTGGAAGTCATAATTATTTTTATGCCTATCTAAAATATCTTTCAGTATTCTTTGCAGGTTTGGTTTGGTGATCATGAAAATCTTCAGCTGTTCTTTGTCATGGAAATATCTTATTTCTCCATCAGTTTTGCAGGGTACATCAATCTGGGTTGGAAGTCATTATCCTTTGGGATCTGAAATACTTCACTGCATGCTCTTCTTGATTTCATTGTTTGTGTTGAGAAGTCTGTTGTGGTTCTGATAGATTTTCCTTTATAGGTGATCTCTCTCTTCTCTCTAACAGCTTTTAATATTCTGTTTTTATGTTGAATTTCTGGGATGTTGATTATTATATGTCTGGGTGTAGTTTTGCTTTGGTTGTGGCTAATTGGAGTTCTGTGTGCTTCACTTATCTGTATGTCAGTTTCCTTTCCTATGTTTGGGAAATTTTCATCTATGACTTCCGTAAATAGTCTTGATATCATTTGTGTTGTGACCTTTTTCGCTTACACCTATAAATCTAATATTGTTTTTATTTGCATCATCTTGTAACTATTGAATTGCTATTTCCTGATTCCTTCTTATTTTTAAAAGCTGTTTCCTTTCATGTTCACTGGCTGCAATCTTGTCTTCTATAAATGAAAGTCCATGTTCACTTTCACTGAGGCAGTTTTACCAGCTTTCATTGGAATTTTTGATTTCCTAGAATCTGTTTCATGCATTGTGTTTCTTTCTTATATTGTTCGTTAAAGGTTTTCATCTTTTTGCAGTGCTCCTCAATTTTTTTAAACTATGTCTTCTTTAGATGTGCTCAGAATTTCTTTTATTACATTTATCATTTCTTCTCTGAGAGATTATTTCTGATCTGAGTTCTTTTACAGCTTCATGGAGTTGTTTCTTTACTTCAGTTGCTATCATTTCAGATAGTTAAGTGTATGGTTTACATTTTCTTCTATGTCCATGTCTCCTAGACTTGTTTGGGAGGTACTGGAGGTTTGAAATTGCATTTTCCTCTTTTGTGTTTTCATTTTCCTGTATTACCCTGGAGAAGCTGAATGCAAAGTCTCAGTTGTTTCCTGGGTTGAGGATATCTGTCAGTACTGCAGGGAGTTTCCCCAGTTGAGTGGAGGTCATTAGTCAGGCCTTACCAAGTACCTAGATGCCCTTGAAGGCTCCTCAAATGTGGGGAGTATGTCTATAGCACATCCCACATGGTACTCTGAAGCTCCCCAACTTTGTGAGGTTGGCCAGCACTCTACCAGGTTCTGAGTGGGATACCAAGGCTGAACAGCCAGATGGAGTATGCTATGCAGGCCTTCAGCTCATGCCACATGGTGCACCAAAGCTCCAAACCTGCTTGCATTTGCTGGGTGGAACTTTACCAGGTTCCATGGGAGTTTCTGAGGTTGCACGGCTGGATGGGGTTCTCTGTGCAGGCCTTCAGCTCTCACCACTGAGCTCAAGGGATTCTCTGGCTACTAGGGGCTGCTGGGCCCAACCAGGCCCTGAGGGACCTACCCAAAGATCCACAGCTGATTGGGGATGTTGGGTGGGGCCCTGTCAGGTTCCAAGCGTGGTTCTGAGGTTACACAGTTGGATGGGGTTCACTGTGCAGGCCTTCCTCTGGCTACTGTCTTGAGTACTATATTGAACAGTAATGCTGATAGTTGAGATCCTTGTTTTATTTTTAATTTTAGAGGTAAAGCTTTCAGGTTTTCCCCATTTAATCTGATGCTGACAGCAGGTTTGTCATAAATGGCTTTTGTCAGATTGAGGTAAAATCTTTCTATATCTATATTCTCTAGTTTTCTTTTAATCATGAATGGATGTTGGATTTTTGTCAGAAGATTTTCTGCATCTATTGAGATGGTGATGTGATTTTTGTCCTTGCTTTTATTTATGTGATGTATTAAATTTATTTATTTGCACATTTTGAACCACTTTCACTGAGACAGTTCAAGAAAACCAAAAATCAACAAAGCAAAACCTAAACCACACCTTTGAATAAATGGACTTACTAGCTATCTACAGTATTCTACCTTACCAAAATAGAACACACATTTCTCTCAGCAGCACACAGAAACTTCTCTAACATGGGTCGTGTAATAGTTTGCAAAACCTGCTTAGATAAGTACAAAATAACTGAAATCATCCCAGGTATATTGTGAGATTTTTGTGCCTTAAAACTAGAAATCAGTCAGTAAAGAAACCACAGAAAATAAACACCTGGAAACAATAACACCCTCTTAAACATTTAGGGAATCATAGAAAAAATCAAGGAAGAAATTAAACAATTCTAAGAATCAAAGAACAGCGATAGTACAACATAGCATAACTTATGTGCTAGCCCTAAGAGGAGTCAATACTCACATTAGAAAAACAGTAGCAAGCTCATAAATATCCTAATTATGAACCTCAAGATACTTAAAAAACAACAGTCCAAACCAAAACCTAGTTTAAGAATGGAAATCATGAAGATGAAAGTGGAAATTATAAAGAATCAATGATTTGAAGGTGTGGGTCTTTGATAGAATAAACAAAATAGACACACTCCTAGCCAAATCTTAACCCAAAGCCCACCACTAGGAAAAGCCCAGGACCTGATGGATTTACTGAATTCTCAAGAACGTCAGGGAGGGTATAACACCAACACTCCTAAAAGTCTTTAATGAAATTGATTAAGAAGGAGTGCTTCCAAGCTCATACTTATAAGCCAGCATTTCTGTTTTTCAAACAGATTTTTTTAAAAAAATCTATAGATCAATCTCCTTAATGAAAATAAATGCAAAAATGCTTACTAAAAGACCCGGGATATAGATCAGCAGCATAAGCACCTGCCTGGCAAGAACAAGGTCCTGGGTTTGATGCCTGTTACAAAAAAAAGTGCTTAGTAAGATTTTGACCAATAGAATGCAGTAGTTATCAGAAGGATCATACATCATGATCAAAAGTTTCTGTTTTAAAAAATTTAATAAATATTTATTATGGTCTACTATCATACCTTGGTTCATTCTGTTTCCTGGCTATATATATATATGTTTGTTTTTAAATGCAGCTGATAATCAGAAAATCACATTCAGGAAGAGACTGGTTAGCATCGGCACTATGGAAAACCTTAGTAGCTATAGTATTGTAGGCAAGAGAATCACAAAGGCAGAGTTTATTACTATTTTCAGACCCAAACTTCAAAGAAATCTGAGCATGCACCATTAGGTTTGATTTACACTGTTTTCTTCTTTGTTATTGTTAGACTTAATAAGCTTTATGTGATGACTAAAACTGTTACACATATAAATGATTTTAGGTCTTGATAGAAAATTTAAGTAATCACCATTATATAGTGGGAGGAAAACCTGTATAAACCTTTGTGTGAATAATGTTCATTTTTATTTGGAGAAGTACAACAAATGAATGAAAAAGTTTGAGTGTTGTTTTGGTGATGGAAAACATGACTTTTCAGGATTTCCTTTGTTTCTGTTGCTGTAGCAACACACTATTATCCTAGACATGAATGACTTCTTGTGGACTGACCAGGCCAGCTCAGCTGACGTTTTGATAAGCAAGGCAATTAGCACAGCACAAGAACTCTGCATGATGTTAAGTAACACAGGCCTTCCCCAAGATGGGCAACACTGTTCTCTGTGCTTGCCTAGATTTATTACTGTTTCATCATTTGAAAAATCATACATTCTGAATAAAACAACATGCATGTTGCCAGGGTGTGTTAGCACCATGGCTGAACAGTAACTCATGGTTGCTTCCCTTTCTGATAAAAAAATATGAATTGAATTGAAGAGGTAATAATCGTGGAAGAAGTAATTTTTGCTTTACAGGCTCTGAAGTTGCACAATCTTTCGTTAAGAGCTTTATAAGAACCATGCATTACTTAACTGAGTTAACTTATTGGTAGTGAATTTCGTCCTCTGGATTGGTGGTTCTAATTTATTGGTTACAAATCAAGTGTATTTCCACGTGAATGTTAGCGAGAAGCAGGTCTTTTGTAGTCTGCTGTGGAGATTTTGATGGTTTTTGAGCTGAGTGCTAATGGAAGATACAAATTGATCTATAGGAGAGTTTATATCATTACATTTTCAATTTAACTTATGCTTCTGAAAGTAGTATATGAAACTGAATGAAAGCTGACTGGAACAATCTTTAAGATGAAGTGGTTTCATTTCATGATGATTGAATTTTTAGTTATCATTACTGGCTAATTTGTATTATAATTATATTTGAATTTTACTAGTATTTCATTGTAGATTTACAGGTCTTGAGAGCATTAAAATAGTTATTTGAAACCCCTGAGGAGATGTGTCTAGTGATCAGAGCTCTTTTTTTAAGTACAGGTATATAGTACATAATGTTTACATTCTTTGTGGGGAATCGGTACATGTGCAAAGTACATCTCAATTCCTAGTTTCATCTCCTATCCCTCCACTGTCTCCCCCCTGCATCTCTTAGTCCTTTTGTTTTAAGCTCAGAAATGTCCTTGTCCATATATTTTTGCTTCAAACATAATTCTCTTCTTACTATTTTTGTCACATTTAAATAATTGGCTTGTTTGTGACATGAACATCTGTTGTCATGGTAACAATATCACACATTTAGTTCTGTAGCAAGGAGAGAGAAAACCACTAAAAAGCACAACTTTCAGGAAAAGTAGAAGCTGAAATTAATATTTATAAGTTATCCTAGTGCTAATTCAGAAGATTTTCACTTTCTAATTTTGTCTTATAATTTTTTCAGAATTCATTGATGTAGTATTTAGCTTATTTAAATTCAAGGTCACTTTCAGGTGATGTTGCAGCCATTTCTGACTGCATGCCCTAAAATTTAGAAGGAAAAAGCAGTATGTGGGAAGCTAATGGATATCAGGCAAAAAGAAAAATATGCTACACTTTTAAAATTTACAGACTACCTGTTGGAATGTCAATTATCAAACGAAATAAAAACCAAACAAAATTTCAATTACCGAACCAAATCAAAGAAATAAATAACTTGAAATTACAATTTTATAATCTTTCAATTACAAAAAATATAAAAGTATATGATCATTTAAGTAGGAAATAACAGCTAACATTTTTTTCCAAATGAAAATTAACCTCAAGTATTTGAAAGGAAAGGCAATATGTTTTTGAAAACAAGTATTGTTCTTCTTTTTTTCTTTTTTGTAGTGTGGTAGATAAAACCTGGGGTCTTACAGTGCTAGGCAAGTACCCTACCACTGAGCTGTTTCCAGCAGAAATAAGTATTCTTGGTTTCAGTAAAATATGTTGCTAATTTCCTTGCAGAAATGAGATATCCTGTCAGTGGAGTTACTTATAACAGAATTGGAATTTTCCATCTAGGTTTGGACTCTGGTGGGATGTTCAGCTCCTGTTTTATTTATTTTAATCTTTGAATTTAATCATATATGATAGGTTTTTTTCTGCTGATATTTCTTCTTCATCCATCCTCATTTGTGTGCTGAAATTTAAATGTAAACAATTTAAAATATTCATTTTTTTCTCTTTGAGTCAAGGAAAATAGTAGCCTTCAAAATTTTTATATATTACTTCAATAACATACAAGAAAAATCTTAAATATCATCTACATAAACATACAAAAATTAGTGGCAAAATATATGCTGAGGGAGCAGATAGTTTCTTAGTTATGCCATCCTGTGGCCTAAACTCTAGAAAAGGTAGCCAATATAAAGAGATCTGTGTATTAGTCTTAGATTTACAATATGGAAAATGAAGGTTTTATTGGAAGGCATCTGTGCCTGTGATTAATTTGTAGTTTCCACATTTTTTTTCCACTTGGGTTGCATTTTTTAAAGAAGAAACCAAAATTTCATGGCAGACATTTTTGATCATCAGGAACAAGTGGTGTGTTTCATTTTGATGACTAATTGCTTTTATATTTCCAGAACTGGTGGATTTTAGTTTTATTAACATTAAGCAATGTCAAAAGTTTGCACTTCTATTTTTTCAATTGCCTAAGAAAATAAAAGTTTCTCCAGAAATGACTGAAGAAATTACAGTTTGCAAGTGATGTAAGATTGTTGCATTTATTGTAAATTATATCTAGAACCTTAGCTTATTTGAGAGGAAAAGATTGTGGTAAGGAAATAAAGATATTTCTATTCAGTGGACTATATCATAAGGTAGACTAAAATGTAAAATTTTAGGAGACACATTCTTTTCTTTGGAAAAAATTGGAAAATACATATCCCTGCAAATTTAGATGCTACCCTTGTCCTAGATGATCTTGTACTCTTAGTGCGTATATTGTGGCAAGGTTCATTGGTAAAAATCAAATATAATTCTGAAGTTTTATTTCATTGATCTGTTCCACTGACAGAACAGGTCATAAAGCTCAGAAAGGAGAAATGAGAAAATTCAGACAAGTCCAGTATAGTAGTCACTTTCTTGTCACTGAGACACAGTTCTCAAAGGTAACAAATTAAAGGATGAGAGGTTTAATTTGGCCCATAGTTTCAGGTATTCAGTGCATGGTACATTGGCTCCAACACAAGAATGTCACAGTGGAAGGGCGTGGTGGAATAAGATGTTCATTGGTTGGAAAGCAGGTAAACATTGCCAGGTTAATATATACTACCTAAGAGATACTTGGCCTGCCCAGACACAACCAGAAGTGTGTTTTAGTGATAACCCCCTAGGTGGCATCCAATCTAGTCAAATTGACACACCTAAGCTTAAACCACCTCATCCAGTTTGAGTCCAGCAAGTTGTCTACCCAGATGAATATTTAAACATGTAAGTGACATTTAAAAATGATTCCCATTTAATTTCCATTCTAGAACTCTATTTGCCTCCAAGCTGAGTCCCTGAAGACATCCCTGACACATCAGTTTGGGCCCAGTGATGGTTTGTGGTTACTGGGTTTGTGCGAAGTCACTTTATGATGATATTGACACCAAGAGAAAAGTCTTCCTAGATAGCTTGTTCATATTGTAGTGAAAAATTCGCAGCCAGAAACTAAATACAGAATTTCAGATTTTGCAAAACTTACAGCTGTGGAGAAGTAGAACTTCTGACTGTAGATGCCAGATGAATGTAGGTAACAGCACAGGTGTGTTGGGGTATATGTGGGAGCCACCATACAGGCATCAGCTCAAGTGATGTGCAGTTTAAATGCTTGAATTTTTTCCTTCATGTAATAAATGATGCAGGAACAATTATGACTTTATAAAGAATGTGGTTTATATTCAGGTTAGGTTAATATATAAAAATACATCAAATTTTTGAGATACTGAATCGTTTTCAATTACCTATAGTTGTCTTTTTAACTTGATGGTGTGAGCAACTAGGTAGGATATTCAGTTAGTAAAAAAAAAATGAGAACCCTTGGAGACAGATTTCAGGCACCATTTATGGTTGCTTTTTCTTGGTCAAGTCATTTAACGTTCCTTGGAACTTAGTTTCCTACTCTGTAGAATGTAGATAATCAATTTTGTGCTTTAGAGTTGTCATGAGGATTAAATGAAAGAGCACACAGACCATCAAGTTTAGTGCCTCACCACTTAGAAATGTTCGAGAAGTGACTAATAAGAGTATGATTTTCATGTAACAAAGCTAATCCTAAATTAATCCTCTTGATCACTACTGTATATGGTAAGGTTAAATCTAAAGCCCCCTGGATTTTCTGGTGGTTCAAGTTTACTTCTATTTCATTAATACTGATTTTTGTGAATAATTGTGACTGACCTGTCATCATTTATCATCACATGGCTGAAGGATGTGTGAAGATTTCTTGATTAGCTTTCCTGAAAAACTGTCGGTCTGAGTGATAAGGATGTGTTAATGCAGGGTCAGTGACAGTGACAACTGTGTCACTTTGGTGGATTATGTTGGTAATGTGGGAGGTTGTACTGTGTGTGGGCAGGGAAGGGCTCATGGGGAATCTTGGTACCTTCTGCTCAATTTTGCAAGGGCCCTAAAACTGTTCTAAAAGATCAATTCTATTAGGAACAAACCCAAACAAAATGTAAGCAAACAAAAAAATCATTTGGTAAGCATGGACATTTCTAAGCATTTATAGGAAAAACTTCCTTTTCTTTTGAGAGGATTTTAGGAAAAGGGAGAAGAAATAGATCATTCTTTTTTCTTTTTTTCTATTAGAAAGAAATAGAGCACCTTGGTGATTTTCCTTGAAAAGAAAGCAATGGGGAAGTGTAATGAAGATTTTCACTTAAGTGTCTTACCCTGATTCAAATCACCCTTTACTAAAATCTTTTGGTCTGGGTTCTCAGAGGAATTCATATTCTTCTTATGATTAGTAGGCTCAGTTGGATTTGTCTAAGTTTAAATATTTTTAAGCTAACCAGCTTTCAGAAAAAATTAATCTTCTTTAGGAAATTTAAATATGTAAAAAGGCATATTTCTCAGAGAATCATATGATTGGTTTTCATGAGAGTAAATAAAGTATTGTGTCTGGAGCACATTGACTGATGTAGTTTAAGAACTTGGCTGAACTTTATTCTCTATGTCTGATGGAAATTCATTTGTTTTCAGAGGAATCATATTGTAAACTTAGGCTTGATACGCATACATAGGTAACTTTATTTGAAATAGTAAAGCTAAAATCATGTGACTCAGAACTTATAAAATTCTATAGTATTTAGACGATTTAAAATAATTCTCCCCCATTGTACATTTTCCAAAACTGTCTTACCCTTAAGATAGTTATTGAGGTTGAAAATTTCCTTAAGAGATGAGTTTTAGCAAAAAGCGAGTATGTTAGCAGAAACTAAATAAACTTTCATGTCTTAGAAGATGAGCATCTAAGAACTTTTCAGTATTTGGGGGGGGTAATTTATTGACTTAAATGTTAACAGAAAAGCCTCATTTGAACTAGAAGCTAACTTAGAAGAAATGAAATGTTCAATTGTTAGAATATGTGAAAATTGCTCAAATGTCAAAGGAAATAAGAGAAGACATGAACCTTCCTTTATTCTCTCTTATTGCCATGTTTTACTTCTCCCTGTGTGTGGGAAGCAAAGCTCTGCAGAAAAGACTTACAGATCTGTGAAGTGATCTGGTATTTCTGTGGCAGCTGAATCCAGAGCAGGAAGGCTGAGGCAGGAATCAGGAACATCAGGTACAAAATAATAACTTTTTTGTGGGTGTAAGGAGGAAAGTATGTAATGTTTTAAAAGAATAATATGTGTACTTCACTTGTAAATGTTTAAAATTGAATCTGTAATATCTTCAATTATAATTATTAGATGACATGCCTCATTAGCATATAATTTTGCCTATCTAGTTCCTGGTTAAATGGTATTGCTAATATTTGAATGCTAATCTAACCTGAATTGTAAGAATTATTTACACTTAAGTAGTGCTCTGCTATTCAGCATAATCTCTTGTGCCATAAGGTTTAACATTTCTTATAAATATACATTTTTTAGAGGCCACTAGAATACTCCTACATCTTAATTTTATGGATATTTAGAATCTTTTTCTTATTACAGCTTCTCTATTTAAGTCTCCAAAAAACTCAAAACATCTGACCAAACGATATCAAGCTTCAGAGTGACGGGAGCCTGCCCCAGGGGACTCTAAGGGATGCAAGGTCATGTTCTACCCTATGGGAGATGACAGAGCCTGGGTAAGTTAGTCCTTGTGTTATAGGCAGCTGAGTTAGTTAGAAATATTATAGGCAGTCAGACAGGATTGGGCCCTCAAAGGAGCCAGTGCAGAAGACCAGATACTTTGCAACCTTGGAGGAGACAAACAACTCCCACTGTGGGCCAGATCTCAAGACAAAAGGCAACGCAAACACACCCACATCCTAAGGACTGACAGTCCAAATAGTTCTCTGTCACCTTGAGGAAGTCAGGAGTCACCACCCAACCCCCTACAGGAAGAGTCACTGTTGTTAAGCATGCCCACTTGCTATATGACTTGCTTCCTCACTTGTTACCGATTTAATCAATTTTACCTGAGCAATTAATCTTATTGCTTGACCATAGTTTTGTCCCACCTCATGCTCAACTTGCAAGTTCCCATTCTTTCCCACTTTGGACCCATCTCAGCTTGTGGTTTTACTCTATAAAAGTACCTAGAAAAGACAGAGTCCTTGCAACATACTCGGGACCCGCTCTGTCTTTCTCTCAGACAGAAGCTTTCTTTTTCTCAATAAACATATTCTGCTCTTAACTCCATTGCTCCTAAAATTCATTCTTCTATTTTAGAAAACACAAACTCATACTAGGACATCTAGTAGGTTGAGACTTTCATTTCCCTGTATCACTTGGACCAGATGAGGACACAGTTGTTTTGGAGGAGCTTAAAACCAATTGTATATATCTGTGTTAAAAGATTGAATAGCTTAGGCGAATCGGTAGCCCTCTCAGCAATAATCAGGTATGTCTGTTTGTCAGCAGAGTATTTTAAAAGCAACCGAATCTGTATTTGAAGTGCTCTAGGAGTAGAAGTGAGAATGCAGAGGCCAGCAATAGAATTTAGGCCTGGGAAAAATGTTTGTAATGTTTTAATTTTTTTTATTGTAGGTGATCAGGAATTACATTTTTCTTTTTTTTTTATCGGTACTGGGGACCGAACTCACGACCACGTGCTTGCAAGGCAGGTGCTTATGCCACTGAGCTAAATCCCCAGCAGGAATTACATTTTTCAATTACACTGCTTTTAAAAAAAATCCTTATTACACAACTTCACCAAATCTGGAAGTATGGTTCCTGTGGTGACTCACGCTGAGGCCCCACGTGACCTCTTCCGTGTGACCTCTTCTGTGTGACACCATAAGCCAGGGGTTCTGTGGTTGGTGCCAGCTGGCAAGACAGCAGGGCTGAGGGAGTCACTTCCAGGCCGTGTGCTGGAAAACAAAGTAGTCTTGAACAGCACTACATTCTTGAAGTGGAAACAGGAGACAGACTACCAAGCACTGCTTCCTGGAAAGTGCGTTCAATAGGCATCGTATAATACTGAAGTCTGTGTAAAGGCTTGTCATTTACTTTCCAGAGTAGGGAGGGTGAACTGGATTGGCCTTGCTACTTGCCAGAAACCACATGAAGAGCCGTATGATACCTTGTAAAGTGCAGTGTTGATTACTTTCTTTTTGTGTGGTAGTAGGGGGTGGAACCAGAGCCTCGTGAGTGCCAAGCAAGGGCTCGGTCCCTGAGCTACACTCCAGCCCTTCCTGCATGTGCTTAGAGCCCATTGCTCAAGTGCCAAGTTCCAGACCCTTCTCCAACACATGGAACCTGTGGCAGGGACTCAAGAGGTGCTGTGTGTTTTAGAGCACCCTAGGGTGCTGGGCAGCTAGTTTTCCTTGAGTCCTCAAAGGATAAGTGGAATGGAAATTACATGCATTTTGAAATCCTCTCAGTGAAAGTTTGCTAATCAAGGTGAATGTTTTCAATAAAGCAAAAATGCTGCCCTTTTAGCTAATAGTCCATGCAGATGATACACTTTACCATTTCAGGGCAGGCACTATCTACGAGTTAATGTTTTTAAACATTTCCTGGAGGAGAAAGTTCACCTCTTGGTGGACAAGAAATGACAACCCTTTCTGACACAACCATAATGCCACTTTTATTCTCTGGTAAGAAGCTGAACTACCTTCAGCATTAGGAAAGTATTTCAAAGGTGGAATTTTAGGTCATTATACAGTGAGAAGTAGCTATATGGTTTTTTTGGGTTTTTTTCATTAAAATTGATTTAAGGGATCTACCGATTCTGATGTTTGAAAAAAATTTCTGAAGATATTCAGCTAACTGGACTTTTGGTAACTTTTAAAGGCTTTCTAATATTGCATTAGTTACATAGTATGCATTATATAGAATTTTTACTTAATATAGATACCAATATCTACACTTTTCTAACATTTTTCTTCATTTTAGTGACCAAGTTACAGTTTTCTGTCGCTAAGGAAGTTATGAATCTTTACCTCAATGGTTCATTTGGGCTGGGGACCCAGAGTGAGGTTACAGGAAAGGACAGACAAGCTGACTTGGGACGGGACATGGTCACACGAGGCCTTTAGACTTCCTGCTGTGCAGTGATGACAGCCTTGGTGTAAGGACAGCTAGTTTTTACATTCTTAGAGGTGGAAGTGGTGGAAAGAGCTTGCTTCTACGTTTATATCATTTACTGACCCTAGAGACCTGAGTCCTGCCGGGGCTGACTGAGGAGGTATCTTAGTTACTTTTTACTCATTGCTGAAACAAAATACCTGATGCCCAAAATGAAGGAAGGGAAGGTTTATTTCTTCCAATTTTGGAGGTTTCAGTCCATACTCAGTTGGCTCCGAATGGCAGGATGGCATGGTGGGCCGCCATTCATGGCTGGCTGCAAACAGCAAGCGCCAGGCAGCAAGAGAGTGGCATACCTCCTTCCCACCTTTACATTCTGCCCTGGCTCCACCCTGGGGTGGGTGAAACACTCACACCACCAATCCAAGCTTTAGACAATGAACCAATCACAGATGCTAGATTTGGTCCCATCCATAATTCCATGAGGCTTGGGGGCTACTGACATAAACCATGACAGGAGGCTTTGAGTTCTGGGATCCATGTCTGGGCAGGTTCCATCCTGACACATGTAACATGCAGATGGTGGGTGATGAGCAATGGTTAATTTTTTTAATCTTTTTTTTTTTTTTTTGTATCACATATGACAGTAAAAGGAATTGGAGAATTCATAGCTGGTAACTGAAGCTTGTAGGCCAAAGGATATTTAAAAAGTTGGATATGCATAAAATAAATCAAAGTGTCAAATTGTGCTGTTTTGCACTGGTGTTTGATTGTTTCTTTTATGGTGATACTAACTGGCTTGTGTTTTTATTTTACAGCTTGTACTCTGAGGATATTGGGATTATTTTTCTTACTCCAAAGCACCTTTGCTCACTTTGTGTCATGCCTGTGCTTTTTATGTCTGCAACTCTCAATTTATTTGTTTGATTACTTCCCTAAATTATCTTCTTTCTTTCTTTCTTTCTTTCTTTCTTTCTTTCTTTCTTTCTTTCTTTCTTCCTTCCTTCCTTCCTTCCTTCCTTCCTTTCTTTCTTTCTTTCTTTCTTTCTTTCTTTCAATGTGCAAACTTTGCTATCTGTATTTTTCTGATTTTTTTATGTAATAGTTGATAAAGCTAAATAATAACTAAGTAATACTATAACAATATGTCAGATTTTTTAAAATGTCTCCTTATTTTGTAAAGGTCTAATTTAAGAGTCAGGGTCTAATTTAATTCTTCATAATAGTGTATATGGAATAGTTATCTGGGAGCTTTATTATTTTAAAAGTAATTTTTGGTTCACAAAAGCCATTTGTAGCTTACACATTTAATTAGTCCATCTCATACTTGCCTGCTAATTAAATATTGCAGAAAAATGCAACATCTTATCTTTGGATCACTATATAATTATTAACATATTAGGTATTATCATTTAGCTCAACTTTTGGGTGTGAGACACTTTCACATTGATAGTGATGGTCTAATTCTAGCCCTCATCTGCTATGATGGCAGCCAAGATATATATTAAAAGAGAAAGGAAAGATTTGCTACTGACAATATTTGAAGAAACTGATTCTTGATAGTGAATGTTATTTGAGGTTAATAAATTATGTGGGCAGATTTCCAGAGTCAGGTGCTCCAAATCATTGAGTTGAGCTCTAGTGTTGTAACAGCAATACTGGGATACAGGGCTGGAGGTGACAGAGGCACAGCTAGGGAAGGAACCTGCCCACCTCCTGCTCCTTCCTCACCGTCCTGTCTGCGGTTGTTGGACAGGGATGGAGTGTCTCACCAGAGCTGAAGCCAACATCATGCTGTTGGTGGATGGATCGTGGAGCATTGGCTGGACAAATTTTAGAACTGTGAGGAGTTTCACTTCTCGCATTGTGGAAGTCTTCAAGATTGGCCCCCAAAGAGTGCAAATTGGTAGGTTCTCCCGAAATTGAAGAGATTGTTGATGTTTTCACTGTGCTTTTTTATATTCACTGATGCTGATGGTATTATTTTAGGTCTTGCTCAGTACAGCGGAGACCCCAGGACAGAGTGGTAGTTGAATGCTCACAGAGACAAGAAGAGCTTGTTGTAAGCAGTGGCAAATTTACCTTACAAAGGCGGCAACACGCTGATGGGTGCGCTGGGTGCCCTGGGGACTCTGAGCTGACCCAGCCCCTTCAGACCTGTGCTGGGAAGAGATGGGCTGACTCTCTTTCAAAATTCCCACTAGGTTTGGCTTTGAATTTCATTCACCAGCAGAACTTCAAGACCCAAGCTGGCATGCGGCCTTGCGCTCGCAAAATTGGTGTCCTCGTTACCAATGGAAAATTGCAAGATGATGTCAAGGAGCCGTCCAAGAAGCTCAAGGACGAAGGCGTGGAGCTGTTTGCCTTTGGTGAGCACAGAGAAGGGTGGCGATGCCCCCGGGATTATGTGTGGGTGAGGGTATTTGTGTAGTTTAAAGATTGTCTGCAGCGTGGGAAGAACAACAGACGTATCTTCTCTAAGGCTCGATTTATCAAGAGGGTGTTCCAGAGAGTCAGTGTATTTCTCCCTTGCAAGGAAAAGTAATTGGTTAGAGGAAAGATATACTATTGATAGGGTTCAAGAAAATTCTTGTTTGTTTTTGTGCAGATACTTGCTTCTTTTTGATAGCTGTTATTTTACTTTTGGGGAGGGGGAACAAAAAACGAAACGAAACAAAACACTGAAAAGACATTCTTTGGTGGGAAACTGGTGCTAGAAGCACTTAGAAGAAGGCAGTTTAGAATTTCCTTGAGATTAGACCATTCTTTGTTTTTATTTTATCACTACCTGTGAGTAATCATTTTATTCTTAAGGAGAATAAAATATTCGGCCTAGTTAACAAGTTATGAAACCTTCAGTTTGCCTAAAGCAGTCATCAACAAAGAAAACCCCTAAATATTTTCTGTATTCTGTTGGCTTTTTTCTGAAGATGTTTTAAATTTTTGTGAAGCCATTTTTCAAGGTATTAAGGATGCTGATGAAGGCGAATTGAAGATGATCACCACTGATCCTGATGACATCCATGCATACAGTGTGGCGGATTTTGAGTCCCTCTCCAGCATTGTGCATGACCTGACCGCTAACTTGTGTAACAGCATCAAAGGTCTAGGTGAGCCTAGCCTAGAGTTTCTTCAGCACTATTGGTACTTTGGGCAAAATAATTAACTTGGGGGTGTGGAGGGGGACTGTGTTGTAAGACGTTTACCTGCATCGTTGGATTCTGCCTTTTGGATGTCAGTAGATTCCTTGAGTTCTAACAACTAAAAGTAGCTTTATAGTTTCTAATATATTTATGAGTACACATGGCAAAGTATCCAAATTGAAAGTGTTTTGGCAAATTAATGATGAAATTATGGTCTTATATGAGAACAAGTCTTTTTAAGTATACATAGATTATGGTAACAACTATCATTAATTTACTCTGGTTTTAGAAAAGTGAAAATGATTTTAGTAAACAATGTGGTAGAAATGGTTCATTTGCTTTGGGTCTGGAGACTATTTTTTAAGTTTTAATTTACTTTTTATTAGTATATGTTTACATTTCTCATGTGGAGTTGGTATGTGTACATATCATGTACTTAATTCACTTTCATTTTCTTCCCTTTTACTCTTTTTCCTCCCTACATCTCTCAATCCTCTTTCTATTTGAGAGAGCTCTATTTCCCTCTTCCTATTATATATCTTTTATTTTGCTTTTTATTTATACTTCAGGTTTCTTATATAAGAGAAGCCATGTGATATTTAAGCTTGTGTGTTTGTTTTTTTCACTTAACCCCACAGACTCAAGGTTGGCCCATTGCCTCACAAATGACTCTTTCTTTATGGCAGAGTAGTATTCTATTTTATGTAAATACTATATTTTCTTTATCTATCCAACTGTTGATCGATATATAGGTTACTTCCAAGATTTAGCTATTATAGATTGTCTTGCTTCAAACATGGGTGTGCATGTGTCAGTGTAGTATTATGTTTTCAGGAAGGTGCTAATCAAGGAATAGTTGGATTCTATTTCTAGTTTTAGTTTTCTGAAGAAATTCCATACTGATTTCCATGTAAACTGGTTATACTAGTTTACATTATCACTAACAATGTGAAAGGATTCTTTTCCTCCCATATCCTGAGCAGCATTTGTTATTATTTGATTTCTTGATGATGCCCATTCTTTCTGGGGCAAGATGAAATTTCAGTGTTTTAGTTTGTATTTTTCTAATGTCCAGTGATGTTGAGCATTTCTTCATGTACTTACTGGTTGTTTATATTTCTTCTTCTGTGAAGTGTTTATACATTTTACCTGATGATTTTTTGTTTGAGTTTTTTTGGGAGGGGGAGCTAATTTTTTTAGTTTTTAATATATTGTATATATTAGTTCTGTCTCTGAGAAGTAGCTGGAAAATTTTTCCCCAGTCTGTGAGTTCTCTTCACTTTGTTGGTTATTTCCTTTGTTCTATAGAAGCTTTTGAAAAAAATTGGGAGTATGATCATTTTGTGATCCGGCCCGCAGATCAGTCCGTGGGTCTCACCTGGAGAGGGAATGGGGATGGGGGCAGGGCAAGAGGAAAGAGAGACGGAGACAAGTCGAGCAGTTCCAATCAAGTCTTGTTTATTGAGGAAGTGAACATGGCTTATATAGAGGGCAGAAATGAGGGAGTCAGATCATGTGACGTAGTCGGGTAACTAGGCAACTATGGGTGGTACTAACCCTTTGGCGGGAGTATCTAAGCAACAGTTGGGCGGGCTCAACTTTCTGGCGGGGGTAACTATGGGCGATGGTGGGAGGAAGTATGTCATCAGGCAGAGATGTTGTGAAGAGACCGGATAGGTCTCAGTCATGTCCGGCCAGGCAGAGAGAATCATGGGTAATGTAGGCAGACGCACCAAATGCCCACAGGAGGGCGGGATGGGGCAGCAGCAGTGAGGCTATCACGCTGCTCCCTACATCTCCTCCCTTATCATTTTATAAAATCAGGAGTATGGCAGGCCTTGTGAAGACGGCGCCTGTCTTGAGACATGGACTCCATATGTGAACCCTAACCGAGCCTTACCCGTCATGGGCCTGCAGGACAGCAGTTGGTCCTGTGCCTGTCTTAGGTGGCTGGTGGTGTAACACAAATGTCCAAGTTGCCCATCTCTGGCTGCCCGTCTAGTACCTCAAGGCATCCGGGCCACATCATCAATATGGGCCATTTGTGGGAATCATTTCCTGATAAGTTTGTTGATCTGCCATCTCCAGCTGATGATAATGTACCTGAATGGGCTTTGCCATGAATGCGTCAACTCTATCTTTAAGAAGCCTCATGATCCTCTGGAAGATGCAAGGGCCAACAGTTAGAAACAACAGTAAGGCAGCTAGGGGTCCCAAAAGGGGGGCAATATAAGGGAAGAGGCCCCCTCACATGGAGGAGAAGGGGTTAGTAGCCATTTGTTGTCGACGTTGTCAGAGTCGATCTTCTAGTTCTTGGAGTTTTCCGCGCACAAGGCCGGACTGGTTGACAAAAAAGCAGCACTTTTCCTGTAAGGCAAGACAGATCCCTCCCTGTTCTGCTGTGAGTAGGTCTAATCCTCGTCTATTTTGTAGGACGACCTCCGCCAAGGAGTCTAGTTGATTTTGGAGAGTCTGTATAGTGAAGGATAAGGCCTGAACATCTTCAAACAGCTGGTTAGACAAGTCAGAATATTTATCTAGGGCTACGGCAAGTCCAGCAGTCCCTGTGGCTACAGCACCAGTGAGGCCCATTCCTGCTAAGAGCGGAATTAGCATTACTGCTCTCTTTTGGCGGCCAGCAATATAATCAAATGTTGGCACTGGGATAGGTTGGTCACCTGGGACAATATCTATGTCAGGCAGGAGGGAAGCGGTCATGCATGTGCCTGTCCAGTTGGATGGAAGATAAGTATAGGCTCGATTATTGCCACAGACAAAAATGTGTCCTGTTGGGGGGCACAAGGGGCCCGTATGATTGATAAATGAGACACAGGCAGCGGACAGGAGATGGCCCATATCTATAAGGGCGGAATCATTTTGAAGAGAGCCCTGTAGGCAGGTAATGGATATGTTAGGTGTTATCAATGGCTGGACCAGAAATGATTGGGAAGGTCTACAGGTAAGATTATATGGGTTATGAGAGGAATCAGTTGTTGAGTTTGAGGGGATGGCTATGGGCATAGGAGTGCCTAAGGCCATACATAACCAGCAATCTCGTGCTAAAGCAGGGTTAGTGAGATTAAGTACATGGTGAGTGGCTGAAAGGATATCATAAGTTTGTGGGTCTAAATCCACGCCTCATGATTTAGGGAGAGCTAATGGATGGTAATTGATTTTTGGAAACATATTATCTTTAATTTCTTTTAACCTTTTTTTAACATAAAGTTCTCTTATCTTGAGGCCCTCCCCCATCAGAGATATGGACAGGTGCCTGTTTGGACCAATATATAGGTTCCCCTATTTTGCCATTACATCCAGCCTTTAAGTAAGGGGAGGTGTGGCCAAGGACCTGGTGGGTAATGCTCCAATCACCCTGCACACTAGGGCTCATGGTCTTGGTGAGGGTGGCTGTAAAGTAAGTTTTATTTGGTCCAACACATTCAGAATATTCTGTATAACATGGAGAATGTATAGCCTCCATATAGGAATTACAGGGGCATTTTGGTCTGGCTTTTGGGTCTATAGGCTTTGGTTTAGGCTTTTGCTGACATTGCCAGATTCCTGATTTTCCAACAGTGGCTAGCCCTGGAACAAGGACCAAATGGGCTGTTTTTGTACCGCAATCGGCTGAATTAAGTATCTGTAATCCTGTACATTTCCCAGCAAAACATCTAGAGGAGTACTGTCCCCCCTCACAATCGCAGGGGTTACCATACAGCGCTTTGAGAAGTTCTTGTCTTGAAGGAGTAGGTTGGAATCCACCGTTAGTCAGGGGTGGTCCAAGGAGAAGGCTGAGTAGACAGCATAGGGCTCCGGGGAGTTGTGTCATCTGTAAGAGAACACGAGAGGTCGTGCCTCAGGAAAGGATGTTATTCCTGGGCGTCGTCTAAAATATTGGAGGAGGAGTTGTCTATTTGCTGTACAAGTCGTTCAGGCAACCACCTAGCTCCTCTTTCCTGTTTAGAATAAACACAGACTGAGCCTCGCCCCCAGATGAGAACAGGGTCAGGGCCATTCCAAGCATTAGTTAATGGATCTTTCCATAGTACTGAGGCAAACTGTGTTCGTGTCTGTGTATGCCAGAAGCGAGATGCCGCGGAGCAGCCTGAGGCATCCAAGGACAAAAAATTTAAAATGAAGAGAGCATGTGAAAGGATATTTCTAGGGGACCCTCAGGTTGGGTACCATGTTTCTCCCTTTATTTTGTCTATGGTGGATTTAAGGGAGCGATATGCACGTTCAATGATGCCTTGTCCTTGGGGATTATAAGGTATACCCGTTGTATGAAGAATATTAAGGCACTTGCAAAATTGAGCAAAGGAAGCACTTGTATAGCTAGGGCCATTATAGGTTTTAAGCTGTTGGGGGCACCCCAGAGTAGAAAGAGCCAACAGCATGTGGCCTATCACATGTTTAGTAGCTTCTCCAGTCTGGAGTGTGGCAAAAATGAAGCCACTATATGTGTCAACTATCACATGTATATATTTAAGTTACCAAATTCATTAAAATGAGTAACATCCATTTGCCATAAGGCATTAGAGATTAAGCCTTTTGGGTTGACTCCTAGGTGTTGAACAGGTAAGTGGATAGTGTAAGAGGGACAATTTTTTACAATCTGTCGAGCTTGTTCCCGGGTAATTTTGTGGAGAAGGCGGAGGGTCTGGGCATTAAGGTGGTGTAGTTGATGAGCCCGTTGTGCCTCAGACACCCTGGAGTCATCCATAGACTCAAAGTGGGTCATGAAGACCTGCATCCGAGTGGCGACATCAGCCAGATGATTTCCCTGAACAAGGGGACCCGGGAGGCCAGAATGAGCTCGTAAGTGGCCAATAAAAAACTTGTGACGGCAAAGCCAGATCATATCTTGTAGTTGTTTAAATAAGTTTGCAGCTGGGGAGGCATGACCTATAGTGGCAACAGTCTCTAATAATGGAACAGACTGAGCGAGGTAGGCACTATCAGTAAACAAATTGAAAGGTTGGTCGGGGTAAGTGGTAAAAACTGCAAGAATAGCCTGTAGTTCTGCCAGCTGTGCAGAAGATGTCCCTGTTTGAAGAGTAGTGACACTATCTTGGGTTACATAAGTAGCTTTTCCAGAAGAGGAGCCATCAGTAAATACCACTAGAGCATCAGAAAGGGGTTGGGAAGCCGTGATCTTTGGAAAAACGAATGAGTGACAATTGGCAAAATCGATCAACTTATTAGGGGGGTAGTGATTATCAATGGTCCCTGAGAAGGAGGCTAGGGCGATAGGCCATGCCTCGGTGGTCTGGAGTAGCCAGTCCACTTGATCTTTGGTGAAGGGCTGAATAATGATATCTGGCTCTCTACCAAAATAACATTTTCCTAGTTTTCTGCCTTGAATTATCAGGTCAGAGACAGCCTGGTTGTAGGGTAATAACACCCTTTTTGGGGAGACTGGCAAATGAAGCCACATGAGAGGGGCTTGATGCCAAAACACTGCTGTAGGGGAGAGCTTTGTATTAAAAATGAGAAGTTGTAGAGGTTTGTTATAGTCTATGAAGGAGACAGTTTGCTGTGCAATAGCCTCATCTACTCTAATGAGTGTCTTTTTGGCACCAGAGGTAAGTTCACGAGGGGATGTTGGATCTGTGTCCCCTTTGAGGGTTTCATAAAGGGGTTGCAAGTCATATTTGGTTAGTTTTAAATAAGGTAATAGCCAATTGATATCTCCTAAGAGTTTTTGAAAATCATTAAGTGACCGGAGACCATCAAGCCTTAATTGGGGCTTGGGGAAAGTATTTGGGTGCCCTGCAGCTGAAAACCCAGATATGTATATGGATCTGTGAGCTGGACTTTATCTGGTGCTATTTGGAGTCCAGCTTTCTGTAAGGCGACTTGTAGTGCCTGGTAGCATTGTAAGACTTGGTCCCTATTATCCCCCGCCAAGAGGATGTCATCCATATAATGAAGAATATATATGTTTGGCCATTGATCCCTAACTGGTTGTATAGCAGTGGCAACAAAAGCCTGGCATAATGTAGGGGAATTGGCCATCCCCTGAGGGAGGAGGACGCGCCATTGAAATCTCTGCATGGGAGCCTTAAAATTAGTTGTTGGGAGACTAAAAGCAAAGCGTTTTTGATCTTGTGGGTGTAGGGGGATTGAGACAAAGCAGTCTTTGAGATCTATGGCAATTTTAAAGAATCCTAATGGAATGGCACTGGGTGAAGGAAGGCCTGGCTGTAAAGGTCCCATTACAATCAGTCTTATTTATTGCCCTAAGATCTTGTAGTAATCTCCATTTTCCTGACTTTTTCGTATAACAAAAATGGGCGTGTTCCAGGGGGAGTCACTCGGGACAATGTGGCCTGCATTTAACTGGTCCTGCACTAGCTGTTGAGCGGCTGCAAGCTTTTCAGAGGTAAGGGGCCACTGATCGATCCAAACAGGGGCATCTGATAGCCACGTAATTTCTTTGGCATGGGCCGCAGGAACGTCAATGACCCCTATTGAAAATGGCCTAGACCTGTCCTTGAGGGGTTTGGGGTAGGGGAAATGGGAGCTTTGATGCCTGAACTCTGTTTTCCCAAGCCTTGGTTAGGGAGGAATCCCTGAGTGAGCATTTGTTTTGTAACTATGGTATTAGGGCTGCCCATCATCATTCCCATCTGGGTCAGTAAATCTCTGCCCCACAAATTGAGGGGTAGCCCCTCCACAACATAGGGCTGTATATGTCCTTGATTATTTTCTTTATCTTTCCAAGTAAGCAGACTGGTGCTACATTGTGGATTTTTGGATTGTCCAATCCCTTGTAGCTGAGTCATAGTGATCTCTAGGGGCCATGGGGGAGGCCAGTCTTCCTTTCTGATAACGGTGACATCAGCACCCGTATCTATGAGGCCTGAGAAACCTTTTCCATTGAGTAACAAAGTCATAAGGGGTTTATCTTTGGAAATGAATTGAGCCCAATATATATCTGAAGACCCAAAAGAAGAATCCCCCCTATAGGAGGCCATGGCTATATTAGGAGTTTGGACTAAAGGTAATAGCACCAATTGAGCAATACGTTGCCCTTGA
>PVJX010008865.1:0-63413 GCA_004027295.1 Dolichotis patagonum
TATCACCTCTGGGGACAGACAGAGGCAGATAATAATAGTCCAGAAGAAATCACAGTCCTAGGGCAAAGAGACCCTTGAGACATTTTGGCTTCTCTGTCCAGTCGCCTCTATAGGCTGTCTAGGCTCTATTTAAACCCACTGTGAAAATACATATCCCCAAGTAGCTCTAATACACTTAAGAAACTCATGAATTAAAGTCCAAATCCAATGTCTCTCATTGGAAGTCAATGTTTAAAAGTCACGTTACATCTTTCTACCCTAGTTTATAGGGCTGGGTAAATCCTCTAAGATCTTAATGTACTTATTAGGAACAGCTGAAAACTTTTCTAGATCTCACCTGATCTGTTTTAGATCACAGAGAGAAAAAGACACATGGGTAGTTCTAAATTCCCTGTTTACTTTCTACAAGAGATATTGGCCTTGAGAAGCTTGAACAAAGTCAGCTGCACATGGATAGCCTTGTGAAGATGGTTTCCATTATGGCTGGCCTGGAAACTCCACCCTCAAGATGCAAGGGCTGGTAAGGGAAGTCTCAGACTCTGTAATATTGGGTGAAGCTTTGATTACAATTGTCTTGGAAACCTCTCTTGAGGTTCCAAAGATTGAGGAAGAGTAACCTCAGACTGGGGATAGTGGATACCTCAAGGGTCAAAGGTGTCTGGTTTTTCTGTGGTTCACATTTACACGTGAAAGCAAGTACGGATTATTTCTTTGATGCAAAGAAAGTCTGAATGAATATAACGCAATTTTGACCATTTTTTTATAGTTCGATTTGAGTTGTGAAATGCATTATAACCAGTATTTCCCTTTCCATTAATAGTGATTCTAAAGGAGGAAGCACTGCTTCACATTGAGATGAACACATTGACCAGGACCACAAATGAATCTATGATGAATGGCCCCTGAGCTTCATTTTTACCATGGTTTTAATTTTTCAGCAGTTTAAAATCAAACATCCAATGTCCAGGGACAAGGTAATTTTGATTAGTAAGATCATATCTAACCACCATTGAGAAACAACAGCCTGTTGATATTTAGACTTAAAAAGTATAGAGTGTTTAAAATAGCCTAGAAATACAGCAGAGGAATATAAAAATCTTCATGTGGCTCTGAGTCTAAGCCAAGGCAGAGTGGGCAACCATCGATTGATTGATTGATTGACTGATTGATTGATTTAGTCTTCCTTTTCTCATTCTAAAATAGAAACTTTGGAGGCACTAGTGTTATAGGCAGCTGAATTAGATAGAAATATTACAGACAGACAGGGCTAGGCCCTCCAAGGACCCAGCTCCAGATATCTTGTAACCTGGAAGGAGATCGACACCTCTGCTTTGGGCCAGATCTCAAGACAAGAGGAAAATAAAGACAAGGATACCCTACCTATAAACATCAGGGGTTGATTTCTAGATAGATATTAATCACCTTGAGGAAGCCAGAAGAAGCCACTAATCCAACCCCCTACAGGCAAAGGCCCTGTTCCCACTTGCTACATGACTCACTTCCCTAAAATATTCCAATTTAATCAATTTTACCTGAGCAATTACACTCACAATCTTATTGACTGACCATGGTTCTGTCCCACATCATGCCCACCTTGCTTGCAAGTTCCTATTTTTCCCCACCGTGGAACCACCTCACCTCCTGCTTTTGTTATGTGAAAATCCCTGGAAAATGCAGGATCCTTGGCAATCCACTCAGGACACCTTCTGTCTCTCTCTTGGACAGAAGCTTTCTTTCTCTTAATAAATATAATTTGCTCTTTATATCCATTGTTCCTAAAATTCATTCTTTGATTTTAGAGAACATGAACTCATACTGATAAAGGAGAATGAAACTCTCGACCTACTATTTATCTGGAATAAGTTTATGTTCTCTAAAATTGAAGAACGAATATCAGGAACAATGAAGTTAAGGACAGAAATATTTATTGAGAGAAAGAAAGCTTCTGTCTGAAAGTGAGACAGAAGGGGTCCTGAGTGAGTGGCCAAAGATTCTGTATTTTCTCATGATTTTTATAGAGTAAAACCATGAGGTAAAACCATGAGGGTCTAAAATTGGGGAAAAGTGGGAACTCACAAGACAGAGGGGCATGAGGTAGGAAAGAGCTACAGTCAACCAATAAGTTTAATTGTTCAGATAAAATTGACCAAATCAGGGACATATAAGGAAAAGAGTCCAGCAGCAAGTGAGCATTCTTTACAGATCAGTGATTCTTCCTACAGGGAGCTGGGATGGCCACTCTTGGCTTCTCAAAGTGATCCACACCTAATCCCTAATGTTTATATTTAGGTTGTGGTTGCATTTGTTTTGCCTTCTGTCTTGAGATCTGGCCCACAGCAAGAGGTGTGTGCTCCTTCAAGGTCACCAGACATCTGGTCCTCTGTGACAGCTTCTTTGTGGCCCTGCCCTGTCTGACTGCCTATAGTATTTCTAACTAGCTCAGCTACCTGTAACAATACTGGACATCCAGTAGGTTGGGGGTTTCATTCCACTATATCACCAGTACTTAACAGACTATAACAGATTCTCCCAAGGTCCAAGCTGAAAAGGTCTCAAAAGAAACAGTTTCTTCTCTTCCATGACCTCTTCTTTAAATTTTCTCCCACCTTATTGCAATTTTGAATATCTAAGGTTCCTGCTTGCCAAAACCACAAATTATATTTAACAATTTTTGTAGCATTTTTGTCTATTTCAGGTGCTGACTTGAGTTCTGGACTGTTCAACAATATAAGCAGCAACTGTACATATCTTGGTCTTTTACTGAGGAATTCTGTTCCATTATCCCAGCTAACTGAAAACTTTCCACTGAGCCAAGTATTTTACCTTCCACTTTCCATTTGAATGTTTCCATATTCGTTCCTCGGAGTCCTCTGGCTATCTTGCATCCTCTTCTTTCCACTCAGGTGGATCTTTTCTCTCAGGGTTAATTAGAATGTACCTGTTTCCATGCCAAGTATCAGGGACCTGGCCAAGATCTCCAATTCCCTGTTTGAGGAGTATGACAAAAGGATGAAATAAGAAACAGAGATAAATTTAGTAGCATATAATGGAGGATTGTGAAGTCAGTGCCTCAGGATGATCAGAGATAAAGATACTCCAAACCAGCCACTATTTCTTGTGTGTTTGTGATGTAGAAGGACTAGCAGAAGATTCAAGGTCAGCAGAAGATTCAGAGGTGAACAGGCAATGGATAACCTTGGGATGACTCAAGAGGGTGGAGATGCTTTTATGGTTAGAAGGATCTGGTCCTGGAGTGCTTTCTTTTTTAATCTTTGTAGTTTTAGTTCAGAGTTAGTGGGTGAGATAGGCTGGCTCATGCTAGAGAATTAATGAGAAGTCTCAAAAGGATAATATCATGATCCCAAATCTCCATTTATCCTTTAGGGCCATATGCAAAATTAGGTACTGTAAATTTTTTTTCCCCAACAAACAAGCATCTACCAGTTTAGTTCTTTGTGTCATATGTATTTTTTTCTCAAATCGTAGGTCAATGCAAAAGCACTGGTGAACCACAAAATTTTTTGCAAAACCATCTTCTTTCTAGTTCTTTCAATTCTTCTGCATTTTCCCAAAATTAGCAACACCAAAAAATCCATCTCTGGATTAAGGTAAACCCGCTGAAACTATCTAATTTTTTTCTTTTTTCTTAATACCTGAGAATAGATTCTAGGCTATAAGCATAGACTGAGTTTTGACACTGTTTTGATCACAGTAGTAATAAGGATTGTTTTTGTTTTAAACACAGTGAGATAGAGGGCAACTGACTTCCGGACTTAAAACTGGATTTTATCTGAGTTTTGTGACACCTTTCTCTGAAGTTTGGTAAATATTTAACCTTTAGTTTGTTTTCATTTGCAAAATAAGAACAGTTATTTTTAGAATTAAATGCAATGAAATGATGCTTTGTAAAGATGCTAATTCTGTTACTTGCATCAATAATGTAAAATGATTGTTATTTATGAGGTAAATCTACAATAATCCCAAATGCTTCACATTCAGAGGTGGGACTTTTGCAAGATCATTGGATCACAGGGATGCTATACTCATCACTGGATTAATCTATTCCAAAATTCGTAGCTAATCGAGCTACAGGAGTCAGGGTCATTGGAGGCATGACTTAGAAAGGGTATGTTCTTGCCCCCGGTCAATCGCTTCTTCTCTTTCAGTTTCCTGGCTACCATAGGGCAAGCAGCTTTTTTTCCACCATGCCAATTTACCAAGCTGTTTCTACCATGGAGTCAGAAAAACATCATGAACTGAAGCCAGTTAAACTATCAACCGTAACGAACGTCTCTTCTTTTTTATTTTATGGTTTTTTAATCTTTTTTTAGTACATGTTTGCCACATATAATGATCACTCTCATCACAGGGAATTTGTACTTGTATACAATAGATCTTAATTTTTTCCCAATTCTCCTATCCTGTATTCATCCTTTTATCTGCTCCCCATTCACAAAAGCTTTGTTTGCATTTTATTCCTTATATTTTTTTGAAATGTCTTTTCCCATTTTTCCATCCCCCACCCCATTCCCTAGTTCCCCTTCCTATTTGAATAATGCCATTTCTACTTCCCAATATCTATTCTTGATTTTCCTCCTGGTTTGGCCTTTAGAATTCTCACACAAGAAAAGCAATCCAATATTTAAATTTGTGAGTCATGTTTATTTCAATTAAAATTATCATTGAGAAGTTTATCCATTTACCTAAAAATTTCTCAAGTTTATCATTCTTCTCTATGTCAGAATAGTAATTCATTGTATATAAAAGCTACATTCTCTTTATCCATTCATCCATTGATGGACATATGGGCTGATTCCAATATTTACCTATTATATATTATACTGCCATAAACAAGGTGTACAAATATCACTGTGGTAATGTGCTTTGTACTCTTTCAGGATGATACCAGATGCGGAAGTGTTAGAACAAATGGAACCACTAGTTTTAGTTTGTTGAGGAATCGCCACACTGATTTCCATACTGGTTGTGTCAATGTAACCTTCCACAGAAAACGAAGAGCTCTTTTTATCTCACAGCTTCACCAACATCTGTTATTGGTTGATTTCTTGATGACAATCATTTTTTCTGGAGGGAGAAAAATCTCTATATCATTTTAATTTGCATCTCATGAATTGCCAGTGATTTTAAATATTTTTTCATATATTTATTTGCTGTTTGGACTTCATTTTAGAAGTATCTAATCATTTCAGATATCAAATTTTGGATTGTGTCTTTAAATTTGGGAATCTGATTTTTTTCTTTATATATTATTGATTTTAATCCTTTGAGGAGTAACTGATAAAATTTTTCTTATATTTTGGGGGTTGTTTCTTCATTCTGTTGGTAGTTTTCTGGTTGTGTAAAAGCACTTTAAATTGATGTGAAACTGGTTGTTGATTATTTGTGATATTTTCTTTGAAACTGGGATTTTGCTCATAATGTCTTTGCTTACACCAATATTTTCAAGACTTTTGTCTATTTTGTCTTTCAGCAGATTGTATGTTTCTGGTTTTATACCTAGATCTTGTATCCATTTTGATTTTAATTTAGTGCATGGTGAGAGATATTGGTCAATTGTCAGTCTGTGGCATGTAGAAAACCAGTTTTCTCCACCCCATTTATTAAAGAGTTATCATTTTCCAGTAAGTATATTTGGGCCCTTCGTCAAAGATAAGGTAGGTGAGTATGCTTGGAGTTGTCTCTGAATCTTTCATTCTGTTCCATTGATCATAGGGTCTGTTTGTTTCCTATTACTCTTCTGTGTTTATCATGGTATCTTTGTAGTAAAACTTCAAATCAGGAATAGTGATGCCCATTACCTTACCTCTGTTGACCAGAATTGCTTTTGCTATTCTAATTTTATGATGGTTTTCTTTAGTTCTGTGGCATATACTGTTGATATTTTGATTGATGTTGAATTAAATTCATTCAACAGTTTTAGAACTGTGACCATTTTTATTCTATTTGTTCTGTTTATCAACAAACAGTATAAATCTTTCCATTTCTGATATCCTCTTTGATCTTCTATTTTCAGAGTCCTGTGGTTTTCAATCTAAAAATCTTTCACTTCCTTCTATTGATCAGTTCCTAAGTATATAATTGTTCTTGATGCTATTGTTAAAGATGTCATTTCCCTAATTTTTCTCTCAGTGAGTTTATTTGTGGACAAGAATACTACTAATTTTTGAGTGTTGACTTTGTATTCTGCTGTGCTGCCAAACTTGGTTATAAAATCTAGAAGTATTTTGGTGGGAATTTTGAAATTTTCTAAATAGGGTGTTGCTATGGCTTGTGTCTATATGATACTCATATGGCTATTGTATGGCCATAGAGTTTCCTCAGAGGTAGCTGAATTGAGTTTGTGATTGATTCTTGGTTCAATGCTGTGATGGAGCATGCTGGGATTAAGGATAGCTGATTCCTGGATTAGTCCTTTGAGTGGACTGGCACTAGTAGACTCTACAATATAAAGGACAGAAAGAGGTTTTTCTCCTCTTCTGTGGCTTTTGCTGTCTTTCAATGCCATGAACTGTTGCCCCTCTCCCATGTGCCACCCATGACCTTAGAAAGAGCCGATGATGGTCTGAAACTTCAACAAACTTTGCTAAATAAACCTTTCCCTCTTTGATATTGAATTTTGGATATTTTTTCACAGCAACAAGAAAATTAAGACAAAATTTGTACCAGAGAAGTGGGGTCATGGCTGTCACTATTTTTATGTGGCTTAGGAATTTTTGGAACTGGCTTGTAGAAAGCAGAAGAGTTAGGAAAGGTTTGAAGAAGTCAGCTGAAAAAGTAGAGATGGAATTCTGTAGGCTGTACTTCATGGGAGTTCTGGTTAGAAATCAGAATATCAGAAGGTTGGTAGAAATACTACTGGTAAAGACCAGACTCAAGAAGTTTCTACTGGGAGGAAGGACTCCATTGGTTTTTGGATTTCAGATGATGTATGCTGTGGGTTGGCAGAATGTTTATTTGAATTTTGTTCCTATCCAGAGATGTTGCCTGAGACTGAGATTAAAGGTGGTAGACTAATTAATTTGGCAGAAGAAATTTCAAGGCAGTCTAATGTTGAAGCCATGGCATGGCTACTGTTGGGTGTTTTTAGCCACATTCATGTTGAGAATGAAGAGAAAAATGCCCAGAATAGTACCTTAAAATGTTGGGAGTTTGGTCAGAAAAGAAGATCCAGTAAGAGCTGTGGACTGCAAGACAGAGGAGGGGAGATCTTGATTGCAGAGAAGGAACAGGAGAATAGAAAAGATGGCTTGAGAACACCACAAGAAGCAGCAAGACTCCACTTTTTACATCCTCAAAATTGCAAAGGTAAAAGACTTTGATTTGAGAAGGAGGCCACAGAGCACAGTGTCCCAGAATAGTGGCAGTCTAGAGAACTTTATCCTCTGAATGGAATCAGAGTACTCAGTGATCCAGGCACTCAACCCCTAGAGCCAAGAGAAAGTGAAGCCTGGCTACTGTTCCTGCTGGCAGAGCCCTTGGCACTGGTTTTAGGTGCATGCAGAATCAGACAGTTGTGGAGGCGGGAAGGCGGACACCCAAATTTCAGAAGAACGCTTGGGGGGCCAGGCAGTATGCTGGAAGGGCAATGTTTAAAGCTGTGAATGTGAAGCCAGAGGTGCCGTGCAAACCCCAGAAGTTTGGAGAATACAGGAATGTAAATCATCTGAGAGAAACTGCAAGGGGGGAGCAAAGCAGGGCCAAGAAAGAAGCCGTGGGAGCTACAAGTGTAAGAAGGGCCTTGGTAGCAGAGCTGCCGATGCCTTAGGGTTTACATCTGCCACAGTTTGCCTCACATGCTTCACAAGTACCTACAGGACTTCATGCCTGACCTGCTGGAATGTGGACTTTCTTTGGTCCCATTCCATTTTAAACCCTGTGGTAACTTGTAGAATTCAAAGTTTGTCTTCTGCCACTGAATGTTTCCAACACTCAACTTTATGTTCATTTGTACAGAGACTCATTGCTCAGAGTTTGCCTTAAGTATCAGAGGGCACTTGGAACTTCCACTTTTCAACAATGCCAAAACTTCTAGAATTTCATCCCCTCATTGATGAACTAAATATCTTTTGTGTAAACGAATGTAGATGAATCTTTGGGGGCCTAGGTGTAGGATGTTATGTTTTCTGTCTAGATGTCCCCCCCAAAACCTCATACACTCTTAGATTGAGCATACTTTTATGTATCAATTGTTTTATGTAAATTCTAGAAATGGTCAATAGTCAAGATTAAAAAATAAAGTTCAGAATGCTCCTCTACCCCATATGGGAAGTTTATAGACAAAGAAAGAGGAGTAATGAAAAGAAAACTAAACAGAAAACTTAATTGGGTACAAATTAAATCTGTCTTTTTTGATCCAGGTTTGAATGGCAGTGTGCTTGTTACATAAACAGGTTAAAGTCTCTTCCCAATTCTAAGTACCTTACAGTGTGTACTATGTACAGAGATACCTTTATGCCAAAGTTAAAATGCCAGGTTCAGCCTTAGGCCAAACTTAATAAAAGCCAGTAGCTAGTGGAATTAATATATCAGATTTCTTAGAAATGGTAGAGAAATCAAATGGCTGCAATACCTAAAAGTTTATCATGTTGTAAACACCTTTACACTTATTAATAAACCTAATAAATTAAATGGTTAAATAACTGTCTCATTATAATCTAAAATTTTAAAGAGGCAGCTTAAAACTAAAGTTTATGTCACTGAAGAAATTAGTATGCTGCCATTCTTCCAATGAGTAGAAGATAATTCATAAGTTTAATTTTTTAATTCAGTTTATTAAGGAATTTACTAGAAAATGTAGTAATTACAGTTGTTCAAATATGAGATTGGTTCTAAATTTTACTCCATATGCACATTTTTTGCAGAGTAAAATATCACTTTAATGCTTAGGATTTGAATATTATAGAAAGAAAAACTCATTTTGAGGCAATATTGTGATTTGCTACAACAAAGGCTTGGTATATGAGACTGGTTATATTTGGATTCAAATCTCAGCTCCACTATCTAAATAGTCATATTAGTTTGTATAATTTCTCTAAAATCTCAAAGCTTCCTTTCCTTACTTATTAAAGAAATGCATAAATATTTCTTATGAAATCCACACATCCTCACAGATGAAATAAAACAACAAATGTCTATGGCATACAGCAGGAGCGACCTTTACTAGTCACTCCATACAAAATAGCTAACATTAGCTTTTATAGGCTCACCTATTTTTTAAAATGTCATATTAAAACCTGAGGCAAATATTATGTTGAAGCTCCATGTAGAAAATTTACCTGATATTCATTGGAAAGATGAAAAAGAGAGAGGAATCAGAAAATTACAAAACTACCATCTGATTATTGCATGGGAGTAGAAAGAGATTAATTTCTTAGTGAAGGAAACTTTACTGAGTGGGTGGTCCACAACACAGGTTGTTTGGATAATAAAGTCACGTTTCCTTCTGGCTGTACAATCCTATTACATGTTGTTTGAAGATATTAAAAAGAAATTGTTTCTAGTGACCTTCTAACTAGAAAGAGACATAATCCTCTTATAAAAGGTATTCCATATTAGAAAACAAATATATCAGAACCAATTTTATGAGTAAGAACTGCAAGAAGATAAACAGAAAATTACTTTAAGGCTGAATGTGTTGCCAAACATCTATAATCCCAGCACTTGGAATCCTCCTGACACAGAAAGGTCTCCACAAGTTCATGTCCAGCCTGAGCTACACAGCAAGGCCCTGAGCATCTCCTACCAAAAAACGAAAGAAAGAAGAAAGAAAGAAAGAAAGAAAGAAAGAAAGAAAGAGAGAGAGAGAGAGAGAGAGAGAAAGAAAGAAAGAAAGAAAGAAAGAAAGAAAGAAAGAAAGAAAGAGCAAACTACTTTAGCCACTATATTTTAAATGAGTCAAAAATATCCAGCAAGTAGAAAATTGTACTAAGTACCTAAAAGAGAAAAAAAAAGTACCATCAAAACTTTTCTCAGAAAACTGAAAATATTTGGAAAAACAGTAGCAGACTTACAAAAGTTTTAGAAATACACACTTCCTTCAGTGATAACATGGATTTATTTTTCTAAGGATCCTTGAAGAAAGTATTAAATCAAAAGATCTAGTGCTGACTTTTGAAAAATTTGGGAAATTTCAACAATAGATGAAAAATCAAAGAACTAGGAAGAATCCGTAGCATAATGCAGATCTGGTGGTAACATTGCTAAAAGGGTTGTCTCTCCTAAAAATGTGCCTCAGAAGGACTGGGATGGCAGAATTTAAAAGAAAACAAAACAGGCTGGTGATATAGCTCAGTAACACAGTGCCCAGCAAGCACAAAGCCCCAGGTTTAACACACACCAGTGTCCCAGGGTCAGTATACTCTAGCAATAAAATATGCAAAGCTGTTGTGAATCAGTTAAAGACTCAAAAGTTGAAAGGTTTCATAAAGATATATAAAGATATATACTGAAAACAGAAACAAAGAAACAGACATACTTAAATCCACATGATCATTAGTGATCAACTGTAGTCATCTTTCAAGCTACAGAGGCGTTATTCACAGGAATTTCAGTGTGATGAGGCATGAATGAGAGAGTATACATTAGTTTGATAAACAGACTTTACCAGATCTTCAGCTTGTGATGTTCATGGCCTTGTACAGTTTTGTTCCCTTGATCATGAGACTTGTGACATACTTCTAACAATAGAACATAGTAAACGTGATAAAATAGCACTCACCTGATTAAAGCATTCTACCCAAGATTTTGCTTCCTGCTTGCTTTCTTTGCTGACTTTGAAATGAAAGCTGACATGAGTTCTATAATCATTACAAAATGAATTCCATCCTCACATTCTTGATCTTAGAATTTTATCCTCCCAAGTCGATCATCCGGATAAGAAGCCATCCCTGGCTGACACCTCGATTGAAGCCTTGCAGAAAATACAAATTTGTGGTGATGAGATTTCTGACCTGGAGACTAAGTGACGAAGTCATTGATTGTGTGATGATTTGTTACACAGCATAGGAAACCAATAAATATAAGAAATTCATCAGTCTTCATCTATTAAGAATAACTTGGGGAAGACAGGAGTATCTTTGGGATATTTTTAGGCATAAGTATCACCATGTTCTTTTCAAGCACCTTATTAACTGGGATACACACTGTTCTGATTGGGCTCATTATATGCCAACTAATTATTTTAGGCTCAAGCTCCAAATTAAAAAAAGAAAGGATAATATAGGGGAGAAAAAGACATGTAAAACTGGAAATCCAGAAATAGTATTTCTTCAATTCATTTTCTTTTTCCTTTTTAAGCTTATTTTTATTTTTAGTTGTGATAAAATGAGATTTTCTTTCCTATTTTTAAGTATAAAATTAAACAGTTTTAAGTATATACAGCTTTTTTTTGCCTTGCCAAAATTGAGTACCATTCAACAAGAGCTCTTGTCCCTTCTTTCCTCCAAATCTGAACATCCAATAATTTGTTTCCTGCCTCTGAATCTTCCTACTCTTGCTATATCTTGTAAGTGGAGTCAGTATTTGTCTTTTTCAGTTGGCTTATTTTATCTAGTATAATGTCCTCAGTCTTCATCATGTAACATGTAACAGGATTTTCTTCCTTTCTGAATTTACTCTTTCAAGATATGTATATGTCACAGATCTGTTCATCACTTCCCTATTCACACATTGAAGGACAGACATTATTTCCTTGTTTCAGCTATTGTGAAAGACACTCCTAGGACTTCAGTGTACAAGTGTCTCTGAGACTGATTTTAATTCCTTTGTATAAAATACCAGAAATGGAACTGGTTAATTATAAATTCTATTTTCAATTTTTTGAGGAAGTATTGTCATGCATTTCACAGTCACTTCACCGTTTTATATTGCCGTAAAAAATGCACAAGATTTCCAATTTCTCCGCAGTTTTATTTACTGATTTGGGGAAGGGGAAATCATAGTGGGTATGAAGTTTGCTCTTACTGTGGTGTTGACTTGTGCTTCGTTAATGATTAGTGATGTAGAGCAACTTTTGATGTTCTTACAAGTCGGTTTTGTATTTTCTGTGGAGAAATGTCTATTCAAGTTCTTTGATCATTTTGAGGTCTTATTTTTTGTTTCTTGTTGCATCATAGCTGTTCTGTATGTTCTAGATATTGATTCTTATTAAATATGCGGTTTGTAAAATGTTCATCACCCTACAGGTTGCCTTCTCATTTTGGGGGGTCCTGTGGTAAACAGTAGTTTTAAATTTTGATATGGTCTGATTTTTTCTTCTCTTTTTCTCTTTGTCTTTCTCTCTGACCCTCACATCAGCATCACTGAACACTCCAGTGATAGATTTAAAGTAAAACTCATACTAAAGCACAGAGCCAGGTGTGGTAGTGCATGCCTGTAATCCCAGCACTCAGGAGGCTGAACTAGGAAGAAAACGACAAATTGGAAACTGTCTTGTGCTACAGTGAGTTCAAGGCCAATAGCAAGACCCTATCTCTAAAGTCCATAAAAAATAAATAAAGCACATGTGTTATCTGTGAAAAGAGAAAGAATGCAATAGCTGAGTTAGGAAAGATAGATAGATGATAGAAGGTAGATGATAGATAGATAGATAGATAGATAGAGATAAGACAAACACTGGAGGCCAAGATATCAAGAGCAACTAAGACAAATCACGTTCACACTCTTAACAATGATGCTTATCAGTCATCTTTTCTAGGTTTTATAAGTTTATTGAAATTTAAAATATTTTTGTTAAATAAAGGAAGATCTTCACCTTTTATTCCATTCTTTTAGGTCTGAAATTCTGAAGTTCATAGATCATGGTGGTAGTTTTATTTATTGTACGAGAATCATTAATTAATCCTGGGATAGCATCATGGTGATCACCTATGCTCAACAGCATGAGCTATTGGAGGATTTATGGGATGTGATTTTAATAAATGATCAAAATCCAAAAAAGATTTCAGCTATTTTCTTTCCCAGTTTCTCTCTCTGTTCTCAGACATAGTGAAACATTTCAGTTCTTGAAAATATTTTGCTTCTCATTACTTTTTCTGTTAGTTTAAAAGTGACTTTAGGAGGAGATTATCAAATGACTCATAAAAATGAGTCATGAGGGCTGTCTGATCTGTTTGTTTGGGACACGCACTGGAGGCTTTCTATGACCTCCATCCTCACCACCACTGCCACCACACAGTGGCACACAAAGGAACAGTTCCACCAGATGGAGCTGAAACTTCCAGCCTTCCACGTTCAAGGACACTAGTCTCACTTGTCAATAATCACAGTGCTTAAATACTCTGAAGGAGACAGCTCCTCTCCTCTGTCTTACCGGGCTGACTTAAAGCAGTATCTGGCCCTGGGAGTGGTGGAGCAATTTTAAGAAACTATTTGACCAGTTTCGGAACATACATTGGCTACAGCACTGAGAAACAGAAACAATGACAACAGGGTAAGTGATTTCCCAGGTGAGAGTTTTATGCAAACTTGGGAATTTAACAAATAACGAAAGGTTTGTCTTAGGATTGCCGTGATATGTGACATACGGACCACCCCTCTCTTTGAGAAATTTTCCCTGCCAGGAATATGAAAGAAGCTAATGTTTCTCAAACACATGTTTAAATTAGAAACAATAAAGCGAAAACCATCAACTCCTACTTTGCAACATCAAATGATTCTCATGATCTGTTTCCTTACTTTAAAACTGATGTCAAATTAATTAATGTTTTTCTTTTGTAATATGTATTTTATTAAGGATCTGAAAAATATGTAGAGAAAGCAGGGCATATATATGAACATGATTTATACCTTAAACAGACTTTGTCTCATTTCTAATTCAAAGAAAACTCTTGGAAAAGAGTTTAATTATAACATCTTATACAGATAATATGGTGCGCTTAAATGTGGATGTGAAGGCACCACAAAATGTAAGCTCCCACGGTGAATGTATCATGTCCCCACTTTCCATGTGTCAGATTTCATATAGGTATTTAAAGTTTTAAAGCAGGAAAGCTAAATATCTGTGGATATCTCAAGAAGCATTTATGTTTGTTTATTTTGACTCTACTGAAATTCTCAAGTCACATTTTCCATGGAATACATTTTGCAATTCTTTGGGAGTCTTTAATGATCTTTGTAGCAAATGTTTGAATAAAAATGTGTGATTCAAGAGTTCTCAATACAGAGATGATTTAAGGGACAAGGTTGCACAAAGTACTGCACATACATTTCTATTTTGCATAATAGACACATTTTGTATTTACTTTGCTCCAAGAATTAAACTCTTGAAGGAGTCATAAGTTTGGAAATCCAGAAATAGTATGGAAAGATAAGTGATGAGATCCTTTAATATCAGCCTGAGGTAGGCATTAGAGCGTGACCGACTGGCTGGGGCGGTGGTTATGACCTGTTGACCACGCAGCTCCAGGACACAGTCACAGAACTGTTCTCAAACACTTTACCTGGAAGCAGTCAGAGTGCTCTTCAGTTCTTGCAAGAACTTGAACAGGATTTTGATAGGACAGCAGAGATTTGATGTTAGGCAGAGTAGTGGGAGCTACAGAACATGGTTACCATCGAGCTCTCTACTGCCGTGCTGTCTTGCACAGTGGTCCGCTCTTACACTCCAGAGGGTACTTCTTTTCCTACTTTTAGTTGGCCCAAACTCAACTTTGCAGGCCATGTTTTTTGCCTGCTTTTAATCAATGTAAAACCTTGCTATCTTTTACATTTGTCTTGAGCAATACTTTTTTCAGGACTGGAAAAACCTAGAAATCATCTCTATAAGGACATTTCAGTACCCCAAATCCAAATAACAAGCCCATACAAGACTCCAAAGAGTATACATAATGAGCAGAATAACAAGCAATACTAAAATTTTTCCTTTACTCTTCATATACTTTTTCATTTCTCTACATTTTCTTTTAAAAGGTGTACTCCGCTACTCAGCCAATAATTATAGATGACAAACTATTGTACTAGTCTTATCATGAATAGCTGAAGAATATGCTGACAGAGACATGAATAATATTCAAAAAATTTCAGTCTTCCAGTACAGTGTTACTATTAATTTATTCCTGATTTATACAGATATTAGCAAGGTACATAATTATGGTAATAATTTTCTGTAATATTAGAATGTCATATAAATGTTAAGATTGCTATTCCAGACTACAGAAGTTTCCGTTATTCTAAACTTAAGTCATCAATGAATTAGTTACCTCAATTACTCTCCTAAAAGACTGCTCTATAATTTATGCAGAAATACAAAAATACTATGTTCTTTTGGCTCTACAAGTTTCTACATAGTTATTAAAAATAAAAAAGATGGAGAATTATCCAAGAGATTTGAAGCCTATTGTTGATGTAGCAAAAGAGATAAATTTGAATATAATTATGTTTCATTGTATGTCATAAACATGTAAATGGAAGGTCAAGGATTTATTATTTTCAATGAATTCAGCTGGGGAGAGATGGTTCACAGTGTTAACAATCATGTCCTCATTAAATTTTTAAGTTCCATGTTCCATGTGTCAGGCGTTATTAAATGGGACATATTTGTATAAGTGTTAGATAGAAAAATTGTGAAGAGTTCATGTTTAATGCATAACCTAATAGTCATTTATTCATTTGTTCATCCATTTGTCTATTCTGTATTTATCAGACACGCAACTAGCATATATTTTGTTCAGAACAGAATAGATCTTGCTGCATGACAAAATTACTCTAATCCAATTGATTTAAAACAACACAAAAGGACACATTTCCTATACAATTTATACATTGGTGACAGGATGACCAGGGCCTGTGTTCAGTGTCATGCTATCATTCCTCGGGGATCCCAGCTGGTACAGCAGTCACCACTGGTATAACATGGCAGGCAAGGTGGAGGGAGAGGAAGAGGCTGTGATGAGGTGCGCTCTGTCTCTTAAAGACTCCCTCTAGAACCGACACAGGTAGAGCAAACAACGAATTGCTTCATTAGCGTGAGAAGCTGACAGAAAAAACATATGTGTATGTGTATGTGTTTGTGTATGTGTAAGTATACAAAAGAATAGTTAAGATAGTGATACTGCTGATTTCTTTGAGTTCACTGTAAAGAAAGACTTGTGCTGGTATTGTTAGGACAACTGAATGACACATGTCACTGTGACACCGTTTCACTGGCAAGTGTCAAGAATATAATGTGAGTCTAAAATGCATTATAAGAAATGAAATAAACTTGATCTTCTGGCCCAAAGTCAAATAAGAAAAAAATCATTTTGCTACTTGTTGAAGAAAATATTTGTCCTTGAGAGAGGTGATTGTTAATCAAATAAAATGACTCATCAAAACTACCAATATGCCAAGAAAATTGGCTTTGTTTTATTCACCAATCCAAAGCTGTAACTTCTTTCTCATCTCAAGATGCACCTTAATATCATCCTGTTTATTTCCTAAAACCCTGTAAGTGTCTCAGTTGATTTTTCCCTTACAGATGCAATCAGAGCAATATTCCTTTTTACTGGAGCTGGTCAAAGAAAACTTGATATTTGATTTTTCTCTTCTCTTTTTCAAGAGCCATAATGGATTTATGAAACAGAAATTGTAAGATACACAAGTGAAGGAAAGAGGTGGGATCTCAAGAAAGAGAGGTATGCTACAGTTTGGAAATGGAGATATTTATGTGGTTTTTTGGTGGTGGAAATCTGTGGAATTTGTTCATCTTTGGGAAGTTACTCTTTGTCTTAGTTTACAGGTAAAAGAATGGTTCACCCACAGAAAGATGATGGCCCATTTTTCCAGGAAAAAATGCATGAGTTCCATCAATTTTAGTTTTAGATGGGTAGTCTAAGATACTTTGCCCAAAAATATTCTTTATATTCTCTGCTTCTTTATCTTAACATCGTATTTCTGCTCTTTACTTTATCATCTTAAAATATTTTTAAGGGGTTTTTGGGTGTCCTGGGCCTAGAAGAAGCAAACTTAGGAAATACTGATACTGATAACCTTAGTGTCTCATGGAATTGCAATCGTTTTAAAAACACAGCATTTTTTAGTTTTGAGTTTTCTTGTCTCATTTTAACCAACCTTTATTTCTTCTATCTCATTTTTTCCGGTGTGAATTTTATCCCTTATTCTTACAGGATGGTGAAAGTCTGCGGCTCTGTCTTCTGATAACCACTCAGATGAAGGAGGGCATCGATGCTGCCTAGCTGGGGGCCAAAGTCTCTCCCTGCCTCATCAGGGGAGACCAAAAAAACATGAATTTTGATGTTTCATAAACCATCATCTTTGAGGGTCTTGAAAAGATGGCAAGAACTCCTGCAAGTCATTGACACTTACACTTCGTTTTATAATCTTGCTAAACAAACAGGGGCTAAAAATTATAGAAATTTGGTAAATATTAGCTCAAAAATTTGTGGCTGTCAGGAGGAATTAGACTACATTTGTCATAAATCTTTTATCTTTAATATTAACCTCTATTTGTTCAAAATGTTAACTCAAGTACAACAGAAAGAGATTAAGACCATATGAAGGTTCCTTCAATTTTACATCACTAAATCCAAAAGAGCACAGTGTTCTTAATTACCAACACCTAATACAAGACAGATGCATGATAAACATTTTGAATCAATGAATGAACATGTATTCCACCCTTTCTTTTCTCTGGTGTATGTTATTCTTACACTGTATAGAAAACCATGAGCTGGTATCCAAAACCCAAACATAAACATCCTATTAGTAACTTGAAATATCTTTTGAAAATAGTCTCAATTAATAGAGAAACCACTGTGCCTCATTTTAACACTAGAAGACTAAGCACATTTCCTAAAGAAATAATTCTTTGGAACGTAATATTTTCTAAGAAATTGATTCTGAACTTAGAATGCATTTCCAATATCATTTCTTGACACTTGATCTTCTATATAATTTTTCACAAGTCTCTGAGCTCCTCAATCTTGGTTTCCTAATCTATAAATTGAGTTTTGAAATTTACTTTACAGATATGTTATCAATATGACAATGGGTAGTATTTAGAAAATAACATAATATTGGCTGCATTTTCACCTAGCAAAGGTTTGTGTGTGTTAGTGTGTGTACAGGGAAGGATGAACTCAGCACTAGTTCAGTTTTTACTAGAATGCCTTGATCATAGGGATTAATTGGATAATTATTAAATAGATAGCTTCCTTAGCCTTTGTTTTGAAGACTCTAACTTTACAACCTGTGATGCTACTAAATTTATTCGCAGTAAACACTACTACACAATAACATACCACTATGGAAACTTGGGTGAACAATGATCTAAAATATAAAATTGTAAGTAAAATTACAACAAACTTTTAACCTGTGCTTCATTTGTTGTGGTGCTCTATCATCTTTTGATCCTCCTTCCTGTTTCTTTTAGGAACGTCTGTGGATTGGGCCTTTTGTCCATTAATCATGATTGTCAGTGAGACTGGATTAAGAAATGCCTAAGCGCTCCAGTGACTCAGTTAGTGTGCAGTACTAATATAGAAATGTCTAGAAAACTAATAAGGCACCCTTCTCTGTGTGTCTGTGGTGTGTTTTCAAAGATGTTTGGTATGTAGTCTAGCAAACCAAAGGAGAAAACACCCAGCCTGACTGTGGCTGGCACCACCCAATAGACTTGTGGGTTGAATGCAGTGAAAGGGCAAGAAGGAAGTCAGCCTGTCTGGAGAGCGCCATGCCGCTTGAGCAGGTGTCTTTTGTTACTCTTATCGTCTATGGATATCAGAGTCCAGTTTCTCCAGGTTTCCAATGCAGACTTACACTAGCGACTCTGCGTGGGACTTGTAGGCCCCCTCAAACTGGCATTGTGTCCTTGATTCTTTCTTTTTTTTCCTGTAGCTTCTGCATTGTAGGACTAAGCAGCCAGAGGACCCTTTGGCTCTTCAGTGCCCAGATGGCCATTGGGGACCTTTCTGTCTTGGCTCCTGTACATCTACCTAAGAAGTCTCTGCTGATTCTGTTCCTCTAGGTAACCGTAACAAATGCAGAGCCATCAGAGAATTCAGGGTAATCTCCCTATTACTTTAAATTCTTAAATTAAGTTACCTTCCCTTTTGCCATGCATGGAAGGTGATATGCTTTTAGGTTCTAGGATTTGGATTTCACCATTTTCCAGACCACCACACCAAAAGCAACACAAGAGGTTGCCACAAGGAACAGTTTCTTAGCCTACCATTAAATATTCCTCTGCATTGTGTATGTCAATATAAAGGCAGACAATGGATAACATATGTTTAAATATTTTGGATACAAGTAACAATTAGGAAAATAAAAGTACAGGTACTGATTTGATCATGATATCATTCTTTTAAATGCCCAGAAAGAATATTACATCCAGTTTTCTTCCTCATCAGTTACCTAGTAACTGCCATGTTACTAGGCAAAACTCTTCCAGAATTTGTTACTTAATACTACCCTGTAAGCCTAAATAGAACACACTTAAATATTCCAGAAGAGCTCATTGAAATTGTTTCCATAAGTTAATAAACAAAATTGCACACAATTTGAAATGACAGTGAGTTACTTAGTAAGGACCGGTAAGCATGGATCGTGACCAGTTGACACAGTCTACTTTCATGCCACAGAAGAGTGTTTGGATAAGTTAGAGAGAGATCTGTAAAAAGAAGATAGCTTAATGATGAGTGTTTTTCTTGTGTTAAAATATCTCTAGCAGCAAGTTTTAGGAGGAAACTGAATCATAAGCAGGAAGACTTGCTGCAGGTCACAAAGGACTAAACTCTAATAATGTGCCAGTCTCTATATCAGATAACAAAAAATAAGATGTTGACTGAAGCAGTTACAGTTTTTACATGATCTCAGTGATATTGATCAGAGAGCATTTCAAATAAAAACAGTGTCTTATCAATTCCTAAAGTCCTTTTTCTCGTTTTTTATAAATTTAAATAAATGACTTGACAAGGAGGCAAAGGTTATTTTGCAGTCAAAACAAATATGAATTGGATAATCAAATAAGAGTTGCTAAATGACAATCTTTTGGGGACCAATTTGTCTAGGCTTTTTATTTGTTTAGTAGTTCGTACTTTATGGATCCAAAAATAAAGTGCTGAATTTTTCTATCCCAATGATCCAACAAGAGCATTTCTGGAGTAATCACCACATTAGGTTTTAGATTTTTCAGTGCATGATGAGATCACGATGAGCATCCTGTGAATGACTTGTGAACAGTGAAATGAAGTTGTTTGTAAAACTGTCATTTGGGTCAAGGGAAGGGATGTCATCTGAAACTAATGGACACTTGGTGCAGTCCGTGCACCATTACCCTGAATGGTCACTTCAAGCAAATCATTTAAATATTCCCTATTGTACACTCTCATTTGTAGAAGACATATTATATATTTGCTGTCTCTTTGTTTTCTAAGAGTATTTTGGAAATTTGTAAGGCTTCTTTTTATGTTCAAAAAACTTCAAAAGAAAACTGAACATGTAGAAAATACAATCTGTTCACATCATATTCCCTATAGATTAAAGTAGTCTGATCTTTGGGTGAAAGAAAACTGTTTTGAAGACTTTATCTTAAAGGAAAATCCATAAAATAGAATATGCTGTAGTCATTTAGAAGATGTTCTTTTAAGAATTACTTGTGATAAAAGACATGAAAGTAGTCAAATTTTCCAATTATTGATATTTGATTATTTAAATACTAGAAATCTGTTTGATTGATAAACCCTTGAGCTATTTATAGTAGCACTGATGAGATGCATATGGTACCAGTAAAAAATTCACAGTGTTTTAGGAAGCAAAAATGAGCCCTATTTAACAAATCCCAATCTATATTTTCCATAAGGATGAATACTATAGAGAAGCAAAATTAAAATGAACAATGTGTTTGAGTAGGGCAGTGATACCTATTTATTTACTATGCTTTTTAATCATCCTGTAACATAATGTAGTTTTAAAATTTAAAATTTTAAGCTAGGATTTCATAATGAAAGAAAAAGAAGGCATACGCTAAAATGCTGCCTGATGTTCCTGCTTTTGCTTTTGTATTTACTTTTTCACATTTTCTAGACTTAGCCAGTACCTCTCTTCTCCCTGGAAACTTCTCTGTACCTCACAGGAATGTTTACTGTTTGCTACTCGGTCTGTTCTGTTAGTGAAGCTATTCTACAGGGGCCTTCAGACTCTGTCTAGCTGTCTCCCTTCCTGATTGCCTCTGGGTCATCCACACCACTGGCTGTAAAATGCCAACCAAGAAATTAATGGAGCATCGGCCTGCACCCTGATTCCTCCCTGAGGGAGCTGCCTCTGGGGACCCACTAAAAAGGCAGAGAAAATGTGCAGAAACCTCAGGGGAATGGGTAGACGTGAAGACAGCTGGAAAATTTGGCAAACCCATGTCCCTACAGAAACTTGCCGTGCAGAAATAATGTGACCTGATCTCTATGAATATGCATCCTGTGGCACTGGAAGTAGAGGGAGCATCTTACTCCGTGAGTACAGCTATTTTAAAGAGAAAATCAAGTATACTCAGAACTTTGATTCTATATTCTCATTTAATTCTCACAAGAACTCTAGAGTGAAAGTACAATGCCGTTTTGAGTGGCGAAATGAGTAGGACCCTGAGGACTTAGCGATTTTCCCAGTGATATACAATCTTAGACATCAGACAATTCCTGCAAGCTCCACAATTCCTTTTACTGTGGGAAGACAGTGTTACTGAGACTACACAGAAAACAGCAAAACAACAAAACTCCTTATTTCCCCCCCTCAAGATAACCATAGACATGCCACTAAAACCATAATAGAAATGAGCCGGAAGTCCAGGGCCATTTAACTGATCCTGTTTTTCAATTAGCTATCCTCCAAGAACTCAAACTGCTCCAAACCAGCAAATCCAGGCACCCTAATTCATTTCTATAAACAAATAAAAGATTCCTGAGGTGAACTAAAGCATATCACAAAATCGCCTCTGGATATTTTGTTGTTGTTCAATACTATCTAAAGCATGGGTGATGGAGTCTTTGAGTTGCTAAAATGTGGGTTCAGGTCACAAAAGTCCTCACTGGGGATGCGTCTAGAAGGGTGCACCTCTCTGTGGCCTCTCCCCACTCTCTCTTCCTGGCTGCCATGGTGTGAGCAGCTTCCCTCCACAGCAGGCCCTTCTGTCGCCAGCTTCTGCTCTGGAGCCAGTTGGCTATGGACTGAAGCCCATGAAAAACATGAGCCAAAATAAACTTTTGTTTCCTTAATTTGTTGAGGTTGGGTATTGAATCCCAGCAATGAGAAAATGACTAACACACTGCTTAACAACAACCAACACCTGTCTTCCCAGACACAAACACATCGATTTGGAAGGAAATACTATTACTTATAGTCACCACATTTTACTTACCAAGTCTCAAGGACACGTGTAACCTCTGACGCAAGCGGCTTGCTCTTTGCCTGCATGCAGGGGTGCGGAGTTGGAGTTAGTATTTCACAACACCCTCTCCAGCCAGCATTCTGTTGTTACCAACACAATTTGTACTGGAAACTGCACAATGGAGTAATGAAAATAACACTAAAATCATTTAACACGGTTAAAAACTTACCACGGTGTGGGGCTGCATTCCTAACTTTCCAAGGTCACACACTCTGAGAGCCCCGGTTTGGACGTGATTTAGAGCAATAAATGTTCATAATGATAAGTTTAGCTGGTAACCCAATCTCATCTGTGTAAACTTGGTTTCCTCTTGCCTTCTTAAAAGCACGCACAATTAGTTTTTAATTTCTGTTACTGGGTACTGATTTTGTCTTAAGCTTTCTTACCGTCTAGACCACATTGCAATGGGAAGCGAGAGTCTAGGTCAATCCTATGACCACTTAATATTCTACCCCAAGAGTCACGCAGGTGGTGCATTTGTTCACATTCTAACATTGCTCGGGCAGGTGTCATTTCAACGAGCAGTTTCTTGTATGAAACAAATTTGATAAAATTGTACTTTTATATTTCCTGTTATATTATCTTGCAAAAATTAGCAAAAAATGTAATTTTTGGTTTTCTTGCATTTGAATAATTTGGCTAGTACTTGGTTAAGGACAAAAAGAATTCTTTATTGGTCTTTATGTGACAAGCATTGTTCTAAATGACAGTACACATTTCCCTCAGTCTTTATAACACAATGACAAGATATACAATGTCATTTCAATATGTACTTGTGAAAGGACTAAGGATTATTAATTTTGCCCACAAGATCATACTACTGATAAATTAGAGAAGCTAAGATTCTGAAACAAACATTGAAGTCTTTTTCAAATGTATTACTATATTTTCTGAAGAGTAATAAAAACATAATAATTTTGTCTTGACCTCTTTCCCCACTGGCCTTCATATGATGCATAGGTTGATGATTTTGAGCCCCTGAAACTGACTCTGATTAGTGAGGAGGACTAGATAATTCTAAGCATCACTAGGAAGGCTACAGATTAAAACATAGAAAAACAACAGGAACGGGAACTCCCAAAAACCATGTTTGCAATTGTAATTGTATCACAGAACTATGTCTATAAATACATCAATATCAAGTGCTGTTGCTGCCACCAACAACCCATGAGGACACAGCTTGCATCCCTCCTTACCATCCCCACTGGCATGAGACATCGCCTTCGACCATGGCTTTCACTGCCTTAGGAACACCAGTATCTGTCTGTTGGACTACAGCCTTCCACCAGCATGAATTCCTCAGTGCCTCTGCTTCTTTGCCTGGAGTTTTCTAACTCAAAGCTGAGGTGGAGAGAGTCTGAATGGATAAGCCCACATTACATGCTCACAGTTGGGTCTCAAGCAGTTCTGAGATGACAAGTGTCTGACAACTCAAATTCTGTCTTTATGGACCAACTGTCATTACCTTTCCCAGAATCTCAAACATGGGGTCAATACTGACTCTCCACTGTCCTTGACAAATATCAGATAAACATATGAGCTTGTTTTTAATTTTCCTTTTGGTTTGAGAATTTATAGGTTTATTTTAAAAATGCAAATAGCGTAATGTAAAGGGGTTAGTACATTCTCTCAAAGGGCCAATTTAATAAATCCTTCTATATTATATCATCTTAAATAAAAATAAAAGTTGTAAGGATAAGATATAGAAAATGATCACAATGATTTAGGTTTAAGTGTAAGCAGAAAGCCAGAAGAATTCAGAGAGGAAGGAAAAACCCTTCTCATTGTTCTTGCAGACTTGAGAAGTCAGAGTAGCAAAAGGGGCTGAAAGAGGAAAGAGACCATCAATATGGAAGGTTCTTAAAGGACAAATGACCGTGCATTCACTTAGCCATTGTTTCAACAAATATTTTTGAGCCACAGGCACTAGGCCCTACATATACATAAAAGTGTCCAGTTGCTCTCTGTTTTCAGCCTGCTTGCTGTCTTCATCTGTGATGTGCTTAACAGTTCACCAACCCTTGTCTGCCAGGGAATAACTCTCAGGAAACCAAACCTACTCATTTCCTTACAAAATGTCTGCCTGTCACAAAATGAAACCAGATTATGCCGGTTCCATCAGTGTTTAACAATCTGAAATCATAATTTGATCCATAAATTCAGTTCCCTTTGAATGATACCTGTCTGGGGATTCTCACAGCAGCTTGGAGTTCAGGAACCCACACATCCTTGCTTAGGTGTCACTGGGTTGTTTAAGTGACTCTTAGCAAATGAGTTAAGCATCTGTGGGTGTCAATTTCTTCATCTCAAAAAGAGGGATAAAAATACCAGCCACCTGTTGTGAAGATCAGGGAGCCAGTGGGTCTCAGAAGCTTTCAAATCTCTGGCTTTAAGCCTTTTGCTATCAGTGTATTAAGAACAAAGGCAAGTCCTCAGTGCTTCCACCCAAGTACTGCATTCAAAGGAAGAAAAAAAAAATACAATATTTGAATTCCACAAAGCTTGAAGGTTATTTTATATTAGTTTGAATTTCAAACTGTTTTTCTCTGTTGTACTCTTGGCACTGCCATTTTTTAAGTACAGCACTTCATTTGCATAGTAATTACAAAGTTTAACAAATAGCATTAATGTCTGAAAGAAAGAGGTACACTCCATTTAAATTACTGACAGTATTACATTACACATTTTTAACTGCAATTTAAAAAAAATGGAAAGCTATTCCATCCTAATGTGCTGTACAGATTCCCAGAGCTCAGCAATATTTGTGCTTTAAGAAGGTAAAATCTCTTCCTGTGCTCTTTAGTGACTTCTAAAACCCTATTCATAAATACTGATTAGGCACTATTTCACCATAGGACAGAGTACTGTTGGCACAACTCCCTACTCAGAGCCAAATTGGAAATGTTAGTGTAGTAAATTAGGCCAAATGTCTTAGCTGTACTGTACATGGAAGATCATCTTTAATAAATAGATGCTAATGTAGCACTTGCTTCACTTACAGCTGTAAATGTCAGCCTTATTCTTGATTCCAGGAAATTTAAAATAAAAGACATTCAGGGAATGTGTGCTGTTTTAATGAAAAAAAAAAACACAGAGCAAATAGGAAGATACTATTTGTTTCTTTAAAAAGTTGAATTTTAAAAGAGACGCATTACTTATTAGCAATGTAAAGAGAGGAAAGAAAGAGAAAAAGAACTTTATTCCAACTATGCCTATGCACAATTTGTTTAGTACTGTTTTTGTCTAATTATATTGCTTTGTGCATCCTATCCTATGTAATTTTACCTAATTTTCTCTTTGCTTCACTTATTTGTCCATAACTTCCTTTACATATCTTACACTATTAGAAGAAAACAACCTTCTTATTGCTGATATCTTCCTACCATTCCTCACATGTACATATTTGTATCGATCCCAAACACATATGCATGTACACACATGCACAGGCAGAACTCATGGGCAAACTGAACAAAAAACATTCAAGTTAAAAAATTCAGTCAGGTGGCCAAATAATTCTCATATTATCTTTATATCGGCCCTTATTTTCAATTATAAAACTTATCTTTGACGAACATATAGGAATTTCAAAGAAAAAATGATATCCACAGGTTATATAAAAATAAATAGTAATATATAAGAAATCTCACCGAATTTTGTAGCTTGTCCAAACATCTTAAGCCACTTATTTATTGTCTAGGAGATTTTACTGCTTCTTTTCTGACTTGTGACAGCAAAGTGCAGTGATTAAGGAATTATCCTTTCCTGTTTCCCAACCAAACATCAACTACTTGTAGGAGAAAGTCACTTAGCTTCTGAAATCTCCATTCCTTCTTCTTAAAATGATGAGATTTGAGTCAAGATTTCCTAGACAAGGCGCTCTATACAAAAACCTCAGCACAATGTCTAGCACATAGACCAAGTGTTAGATACACAGCTGATTCTAACATTACTATTTTCAAATGGATGGAACTACTTTGAATTTTACTTATTAAGGCATTTTATTCTCAGCTTGAGGCTGAAACCCTACACTCCTTTGTGATGGACAATCACTGTCATAATAAAAGATAAGGTAGTATATCCTTAGTCTTTCATTTTCTCCACAGGTAATATAGGTCTTAGGGGGTTGTTTTGTGCTCTGTCACTGACTTACACTCTGAAGACCTCACTGATTGCAAACTTTGTTTTCTAAAACTCCCATAATATTTTCAATTTTGTAGGTTATGAAATTTTTAATGAAATAAAATCATTTACATTGTAATTTTCTGCTTATAAAATTATCTTATAATAATGTATTACGAGAAGACATCTATAATAGGGATTTAATGTATTCTGCTAAAAAAGTTTCTCTTCCTAACTCAATGAAATATATGAAAAGAATTTGATATAATCTTGAATAGTTTCTATAGTGATAGGTGAAAAATGATCACACATTCTGTGTCAGGCACTGTTTTTTTATTTGGTTGGCTTTCAGTTTGTTTGTTTGTTTGTTCTGAAACAAGGTTTCATAGTGTAGTTCAGCCTGTCCTTGAACTCACTGTGTAACTCAGGGTGGCCTTAAATTCAGAGTGACCCTCCTGCTTCTGTATCCCCGGTGCTGGGATTACAGGCCTGTGACAACACGCCCAGTTCAGGCACCACTTCTGTATTCCAGAAGATTTGTTTCTTCTGTACATTCAGTACAGAACATTCAGTAAAGAACGTACTTGCAGTTCACTATAAGAAAAAAAGAAATCCTAAAGTTAAATAACTCATGAGGTCACATGTAGGACAGGAGTCACAAAACCTAAGCATTTTTGTCTCAAAAACTTTTTTTTTATTGTTTCATTCTGGGTTCTAATATTGACTCATATGGACTCTTTGCTTGGGAATAATGATTTTAGAGGTATAATTTTCCCTTAAGTGGTCTTTTTGATAGGTAGCTCAAAGTCACTTTTATATAGATAAAAAAAATACTTTGCTATTTCTTTTGTAGGCACTACAGAATTATTTTATTTAATAGCAATGAAGTTTTAAAATTTTAAATGTTACAGAAAACAAGGGATTCAATGCCAAAACTTAAAAGTAGGAGATAGATTCTCAAGGTGAATATAGGCAAAGGGTCCTTAAGAAGTTCACAGAGTATGAGATTAAGTAGAAATTGGAAATAACTTGATATTTTCATTTGGATTAGGTAAGGCAGCAGCAACAATGTTAAGCAGGCAGAACTGGAGATGCAATCATGCAGCATTGGAGAAGTTGAAACATATTAAAGGTTCGGGATAGAAGCCATATGGTAGAATGTTCCTGAATTTATTTAAAGATAGCTTTTTTAAAAAGGAGTTAAGAAGCGCAGAAAGTGGACTCTTCAATGCTAATTTGCTGTTGAGGCATGGAGAAAGACAAAATAGGTTATTTGTGAAAGGACCACAGATTTGCTATTAAAAACAAACAACAGTGGTATTGTAGTCTTTATGATGGCTTCGTGTGAGGTGCTGCTGGGAACCAGGGGTATCATTTGGAGCGCACAAAAGGGTTAAAGAAGATGGCACGTGTTCTAGGTCCCCAGCTCGGAAGATACATTTTATTGCTTGCTTTTCCACAAAAGGATAAAATAAATTATAAATGTTATAGGTTAAATGTTAATTTGGAGATGGAATATGATAGGCTCTAAGAAAAAATAATCAAAGTTAGCGTAACATTTAAATAATATATGTTGATTTCAGAAGAATAATAACTGGACATATTTATAAGAAAATTAGAGATCATTTTAAAAGGTGCTGGTATACAATATCAATATTATTGGTTTGCTAAATTCCCACAAGCTCTTAAATTGAATACTTACAAGCCTTTGAGAACAAGTAGCATTGAATGAGCACTCATCCAACAAATAGAACCAAATTCCCTTATATGCTTACTGAACACTGTTGATTGCTTAATTAGTGTTGATTGTTCCAACATTCATCATTGTTCCTTTCATAAACATGAATCCTTGAGGGTTTTTATGTCATTCTCACCTGTAGAAATACACGAATCAAGCAGTGTATGCCAACGCTCTTTCTCATGATAGTAGTGTATTTAAATTTACCAGAATAAAGCAGAGGGTCTGTTTTGCATTTTGGGGACGGGGATATTATTTCCAATTTATATGTTCATTTCTCCATCTACAAACATATGTAGCTCTCTTTTTTAGAGAACAAGAACAAAGAATCATATTAATCTGAGTATTCCTGGAAGTTGTATTACAATTATTGTCCCAGGTGCAGATGTTGGGTTATCTCACTTAGGTATTCAACATTATATATATGAAGCTAAACACTTTTTCGTAGTTAAGTCAGTTTGCAAAAAGGTCTAAATAACATAACATTTGCTAATACTTAGTACAGATACTCGGAAAATAAACTTGTTTTGCTCCCCAGAAGTTTATGCTTTAAAGGGAACAAACAGGTATCACATTATCAGAAATAGTTAAAATGGATATCATAAGATATTATATATAAATGTGTATATAAATAATAACATATGCATGACTAAGAACAATAAAATAAATATTAATGAATGTGTTTAGTACCTGCAGACAGTCAACATTCTCATTTCAAGGAGAACATAGAAAAAAACACTAGATGACATGAATTTATGTCATTTGTTGACAAACTTCAAACACGGAATACACACTTAATGACTTGGAGAAGTAGTAACAAGAGTGAACACACAAAAAAGACTCTCCATGAACATGATCTCCAAAATATACAGAGCCAGAATTGGAGATCATTTCACAGAGAAGATATTATTATCCTCGTAGAAGCCTATTATAGAATATATTAAGAACCTCATTAGAAATTGTACATTAAATTTAATTTGCAAGGTGAGAGTAATACAATTTTTATATTATGTATCATTTGTTATGAAAGCATTAATGTATTTTTGTTGGAAAATTTATAATCATGTAAATGTTCATCAAATTACTGTTCAGTATTAATGGCAGAAATTTGTCATAAATGTGAGAAAAGTTAGTCAATATTAACACATGTTTGTTGAGTACTTACTATGTGGCAAATGTTTTTGTAGTCTCTGAGGAACCAGTGCTGGAAAGAAACAGAAACTTCATAATGAGACTTATATTCAGCAGAGTTGAGAGTCAGAGCATGAAACAACAAATAATTACATAGTATGGTAAAGTGACACATGCTAAAAAAAATAAAAAATAAAGGAGAAAAGTAGAATAAAAACTCTTTGAGTTAATTCAGGGGGGAAAGGTCATAGTTTTAGTTGGGATGGCCAAAGAAACTCTCACTGAAAAAGTGATATGAGAAAAAAGACAGATAAGAAACAGCATTCCAGATGGAAACAACAAACAAACAACAAAAAACTGTCAATGCAAGATCCTTGAAACTGAAGGATATTAACACATTCCAAAAGATAGAAATGGACACCTGGAACAGAGTAAGCAGGACAGCTGAAGATAGAAATGAAATCTTAAATCAGGTAAGACTTCACATGAAGGCTTTTGTGAGTACTTCGACTTTTACTCTCAGTGAGATAGGGGACCAGTGGAGATTTTAAACTGAAGAATGGCAGAATCTAATCTAGATTTTAATAGTACCATCTATCTACAGTTTTAAAAGTTGTAGAAGTAAACAGCATGCAAGTATATCAGGTTAGCTCAAAGGTAGGGTAGAAGCATGCCATAGTGTGTACTGAAATGGCAAAAACATAGGGATTAAAATATGATGGATTTTTGTAAGTTTGGTAATAATTCTGACTTTTCTATAAGTGGTAGGTGTTAAACACAAGAACATCATCATGATGTTTATATTTCAAAATGGATGTCTACAGAAGCATTTTTTTCTAGAGAAAAATAAAGTGAAGAAAGTTAATAGGCTATGATTTTTATGATTTTATTTAACTGCAAATGATAAGACCCAACAAAACACTATTTCAAATAAAAGAAAATGTAAACATTTTTAATCCAGGGTTATCAAAACAGTTCCTTAGTTGATAAAGACTTAATATTTTTTTCTGTATCATTGCTTTATCATTTGGGCATTTACATTATGATTCAGAATGATTGTTCCATTTCCATTACTCACATCTACATTCTAGATGGCAGAAAGAAGAAGAAAGAAGAAGAAGAAGAAGAAGAAGAAGAAGAAGAAGAAGAAGAAGAAGAAGAAGAAGAAGAAGAAAAGAGAAAAGAAAAGAAAAGAAAAGAAAAGAAAAGAAAAGAAAAGAAAAGAAAAGGGGAAAAGTACATTATCTGGTTTTTGAAAACATATCCTCAAATTATCCATATCACTTACTTGTATCCTACTAGTCAATAAGAATTTAAGAATTTGATTTCATTTACTTGTCAAAGAGGCTAGGACATTCACATTTTACTCTGTGAAGTCATACAACCAGTAAAATTCAACTGGGTAATTGTTAGAGTAGTCTGGTGCAATAGAGAAGCAAAAGTACAAAATGAGCAGGTTTATTGAGGACGTGGAAAGGAGCACACAATCCATGGCAGCTGGGCTGTCTCCTTCGGACAGATGCAGAGAGGCAGAGGGTTATATGACCTCTGATTGAAGTGGTGCAAGGGAAAAATATTGATGACATGTGAGGAATCAATTGGAATTCTGTGTGTGCAAACAGGAAGGGGATTTGCACTTAGGGCTGAAGAAGAAGCAGGAAGTGGTAGGCTTTCCAGCTTTGGCCTTCCGCCATGTTAGACCACTGCCATAACTGTACAGTAATTTATAGTAGGGCAAGAACCTTTCAGTAATAAGCTCAAATAAATAGGTGTCTATTGCTGAAAGAGAAAGAAAAAACATCCTATAGAGGAAAACTTCCTGATCATGAAGTAGACACTACTGCAAGGCGCTGAGAGTGCCACATGCTCAATTTCAACAGAGGGGGCAGTAGAAGTAAGGAGATGCTTTAAAGGGAAATTTAGCAGTCTTGGTAAACAGATGGATCTGCGATATGATAAATAATCGCACCTAATCTGGTATTTCTTGTCCACACTTTGGCAGCACACATACTGATCTGATATTTCTGACTTAATTTTTTGTCACGAATTAATTTTATGTAACTAAGTTACATAATGTTTTGCCCGTTAAGTGCACTTATACCATATGGTAACAGCTTTATCAGCAACGGAAATGCCCCTTTCACAGTTTCAGAAACTAGGAATTCCAGGATGATGATAGCAAATTTGATGTCTGCTGAAGTCCTGCTTTCTCACTGATGATTTTCTTCTTGTTACAAACTTACATGATGGAGAGGAGCCAAAATCCCAGAAGCAGAAAAGCACTAATTCCATGCATGAGGGCTCCATTCTTATTACATAATCACCTCCCAAACCCCTTGGAGTAAGGGTAGACAGCTTCCACACATGCCATGTAGAGATTCCTGAAACAAGAACAGACACGCACAAATATGTGTAGATTCATACTGACTATATTCAAAATGCTTTGGGAACATTGGTATCCGGAAGGCATCCTTATTTTTATATTACATTTGTATGTTCAAAAATAATTGGAAACTGGAAGCCATACAATTTTTAAAGTAAAAAAAGTAGTATTTGAGGGATTGGATTCATTTGTCTTCAACTTTGTAGTTTACCAGAGGAAATACATTTCTGTTTATTTAAGTGCTACCTATTATTTTCTTCTTGGCCTTTTTGCCACCTGTCAGATACAAATATAGGTTACTCATTGCTCAAAACAGTTTTATGTTATTTTAAAGAACAATGCTAGTGAAATTTCTTAAAATCTGACCCCACTTTTTTCATATCTCCCGTGGTAATTATCTATTCAGAAAACCCGTGTCTAAGGAGAAAAGTCTTACAGAAATCAACACAAAAGCAACAACAAACAAGTGTGTAGTAGTGTTTCTACCATTTTCAGTCAGTGAAGATGCTTGAACCATGAATTCCAATGGGCATTAGAGATGTCAGGACAGCACTCTTGTAAGCAGGAACCAGAAGAATACAAATAATTGTTGCACCTGCTCTCCCACTGCCTGATATCATGTCCAGGCTCTGCTTTTCAGAGCTTTCATCCTATAAGCCAGAAAGATTTCCTGAGAGAAATTTAGAGAAAAATGCAAAACTGACATTAAGTGAGATAAGCCACGCAGCAAAAGACAAATAACATGAGATTCCACTTACATTTGGAATCCGAAAAGTCAGACTCATAGAAGAAAGTAGAAAACTAGGAACAATGGGTAGGGGAAAGGACTTGGGAGATGCTACTCCGAAGTTAGAAGTTTCAGTTAGATGGAAGGATAAGGTGAAGAGATGCACTGCATGACAGGGCGATCACAGGGAGTGACAGTGTGTGGTGCTAAGAGTGTGGCTCAGTGGCACAGCTGCTTGTCTCACACTCACAAGGCACTAACTTTGATGGCCATCACTAGAAAAAAATTAAACTAAACAAACAAATAAATAACAATATGTTGTACACTCGAAAAGTGCTTAGTATTCTAGCCATAAAAATTGATAAGTATGTGAGGTAATATATATGCTAAATAGTTTGATTCAACTATTTGATAATGTATACATATATCAAAACAATGTGTTATATACTCTATTTTTATATATAATATTTACTTGTCCTTTTAAAATACATTTTAAAAGGTATGGCTTCAGTAGGAAATTTTAAGGAAAGATGAGAGTATATGATCCAAGTCAAGTTGTTTAAAAATTGGAAATCCATTATCAATTTTAAAATGAATATTGAGGTTAATTTTTAATCTCCTTACATTTCCTTACTGAGGAATATTACACTACATTTATTACAAGTATTTCTACTGAATGCTGTTGTTTCTGTTGGCTTTTGGAGAAAACCCATCTAGAATAATTTTGGATTGGAAGATAATCAATAGGGAAACAGATAAGAAGTTACTTTGCATGAATTATTTTCTATGCAGTGAACTCATTTAATCCCACTGTTTAAAATAAGGTAGAAATCACTCTTATTTTCCAGACGAAGAATCTGAGGATGCTAGACTGTCAATGAATATGCCCAAGTCCGTAAGAGTTAGACTAAGAAAAGAGAAAAGTATTTGAGCAGAAGAATCTGTGATTACTTTCTACTGTATCATGATACTTCTTAAATGGATCTTCATTTTACGAAAGTGAATATACTATATATTCTACATGACCTCAATTCTCAATGCTATGTTTAATTTACAATAAAAATTCACATTGTATACATATGCTGTTATATTCTATAGCTGTATCTGGATTTATTGATTATAAGTCCCTTTCCTATAGCATAAGCCTGTTATGTTCTTGGTTAGGTTTAGATTGATAAATCTAATTTGACTATTCATTTTATCAGTTCGGGTCAGTAGTAACTGAGTCTCCCCCCACCCCAGGTAATGACAGTATAAAGGTGAATGAGCTACAGTGCCTCTCATTAAGGAGAAACAGTAAAATAGAAGAGATGAACAAACTGACAAAAAATGGAAATAGATGAACATAGAAACAGTATGAATAAGGAATTATAGAAGAACAGAATATGGAAGGAACAGTTATGGCTTTAAGGAAGATTTTATTAAAAGAATATTCTATTTTGGCTGAACTTTAAAATGAACTTTAAAAGGTGCTCATTTAAGAATGAGCTTTTAAAGTGGAGAAAGGCAAGTTGACTTTTCTTGGCAGCAGAATCAAATGTTCACAAACATAACTGTTTGAAGCATCAGCTCTGAAGTTAAGTTATCTGGATTCAAAGAGTGTTTCCAGCTTTTTCTAGATTACATAAAAGACTTTTAAAAAATTAAATTACTTTCCATAAGTCTCAGTTTCCTTATTTTTAAAATAAAAATTACAAAACTTCCTATCACACAAGGTTGCTGTGTGAATTATATTAAACAATCAATGCAAAATATACCAGATTACCTACAAAGAGAATATTCATTAAACATATTAGTTAATAGTGCTTTGTAATTCAGTATGACTATATGATTTTATTATTTAATAAATTTATTATTTAGCACTGTAAACAGAATATTTTGGCTCACTCTGTATTCTAGTTAACAGTCATATTTTATCTGTAAATTCACAAGTTTCTAAACATTAGAAAAAAAGGATGAGTTCAGAGAAGCCTGAATTGCTGCACTTTGCCGTGTTCCTTCTCCCATATACAACTAAAACATAAAACTTCTAAAATCTAGAAAGAAGTCGACTAAGAATCTTACAACTCAATGAAACTCCTGGATGCTGAGTTTTCACCTATTTATGTTTTGTCTGATATACCTAGACTTACAGAGGAAGAAGACAGAAAGATGCAAAGATACAAGAGACAGGAAAAAAATCTCCAAGCATGAGCCTATTTTAGGTAGGAGAGGAATGTAAAAGCCTAACAAGACTGAAAAAAAATTGGCATACTGACTGTGTGCTGGTCTGCTTGCTCTTCTGTAACTGTGTGATAGACAGCTTCAACATCAGCAACTTAACTTGCTCATAGTTTTGAAGCTGGAAAGTCTAAGATCAGCTGACTGGCTAGCTTGTGTTCTGAAGAGGAAGCTTCCCAACTTGTGTGTGTCCACCTGCTGGCTCTATCCTTATATGGCCTTTCCCAGTGGACATAAACAAAAAGAAACGGAAACATGACACTCACAAATCTGACGTAGTCTGAACAATGTAGTGTTGAGACTCTGTCTCAGAATGAAAAATTAACTTTCAGTCCTTAGCAAATGCTTATTTCATGCCAAACAACACACACACACACACACACACACACACACACACATCAATGCTGACAAAAAATCAGGATGGAATGCAGGAATCCCAGATTTACACTTTCAATGAGATCTAATCAATATCCTAAACCTTTACCTTTCCCATCCCACCCTACATGTCCCTACATTGATGTCAGAGAACAGTTAGTGGAATCTGAGACTTTCACATGCACTGAGCAGTTGTGAGGCCTTCATCATGTAGTGTTACTGAGAACATAGAGTATGATTCACATTGGGGGCGGGAGATGGGCAGCAAACTCAGGACCTTGAGCTTGCAAAGCAGGCACGTAAGCAACTAAGCTATATCCCCAGTCCAAGATTCACTTTTTATTTCTCTCCAGAAATAATGAAATGCCCCTCTTTTTCCACATGACAAACACATTGGAGGAGTTTTGGAGGAGAAGCAGAATGTTCACTACTGTCTGGTGGCAATGAAGCCACTTTGCGCCCACTTCCTACTCCCTTCTGCCAATAAAGCCAAATACAAACAGTAAGGAAGCATTTTTACTCCTCACAGATAGTGGAGACTTAGGAAGGAAGAACTGAAACTTCTCCTTGTATCCACCAGTAACAAGGAGCCTTCTACCTCAGGTGTTAACAGGGGCAGCTGGAGAACCTGAACTTTTACCCTACATGTTCCTCTTGGTGGAGCATTGTCAGAGGAAATAGCTTGAATATAATATTTAGACAAGATCTAGAGTCCTGCAGCATTAATTTTTTGTTTAACAATTAAAAGCAGAAATCAATGCTAATTAAATAAAAATAAAAATAAAATTCTCAAATGTATTTAAGAAACTCACAGGAAATCAAGGGGAAGAAAATAGAGGCAAAATCCAGAGAGAGAGAGAGAGAGAGAGAGAGAGAGAGAGAGAGAGAGAGAAAGAGAGAGAGAGAGAAAACAAAATGAAAACAGCAAATACGATAGCAAGATTAAGCTGTAACATATCAATAATTAAATAACATGGATATTCTCTAAATATACCAATTAATAGATTGGAAGAGCTGATTTAAAAACAAGCTAAATATAAGCTGGGTATGAAGATTTCACTACAAAATAATATACAGGTCAGGTAAAAGGATGGAAAAAGTACCTCATGTGATTACTTTAAAAAATAATGAAATGGATATATCAATGTCAGATAAAATGGATTTTATAACAAGGAAAATTACTAGAAAACAGAGAAAATGTATGCAATGATAAAAAGTGTGATGCAATTAGATGACATAGCAATCATAAGCATTTGTGCACCAAACAACAAACCTACAAGTTACACAAAGTAGGCAATGATACAACCAAAAAGAGAGAGAGACAAATGCATAATTAAATGTAGAGTTAAACACCCCTTTCAACAACAGATATAATGAGACAGTAATCAGTAAAAATATAGACAACTCAATATTATCAAAGACTAATATTCAATCAAAAATATACTACTGTTTCAACAGCTGCAAAAAGCACATGCTTTGCAAGTGTCGGTGTGAATATAAACCAAAATTGGTAATATCCCTAGCACATAACCCTCCTTGACAAATTGAAAAGAGAATCATATAATCATTCACAGTTTGCTCTCTGAACACAGTACAATCAAACTAAAAGTTAACTACACAAAGATAGAAACAAAATTTTCAAATACTTAGAGAATAAGAACAGTTCTAAATAATTCATAGATCAAAGAAAATTTCAATGGAAATAAAAATTATACTTAAGTGAATGAAAATTTTTGGGATAATGCTAAGGCATGCACTAAAAAAAGAAAAAATATCAAATCAGTAATCTAAGTTCTCCCATAAAGGACCTGGGGGAAAAAAATTCAAATTAAACATAAATAAAGCAAAATGGATTACTAAACATAAGAGAAAGACTATTTGAAGCTGAAAACAGAACATCAGGGAAAACAATGAGAAAAGGAGATGGCTTTTTAAAAAAGATCCATGAAATTGGCTAATCTCTAAGTAGACTGACAAGAAAAGACAAACAGAAATGCAAAATTTCAATAACAGGAAGGAATGGTGGATATTTCAGCAACCCTTGGAGACAATGAAAGGAAAAAAATGTAACACTGTGAGTATCTCTTTCTACCTGAATTTGGAAAGTCAGATTAAATGAACCAATCCATTGAAGAAAACACTGCCATAATTCATACAATATGAAAAAGAAAGAAAGAAAACCAAACATGTAACTGCTCTGAGTTAGTACTTATGCTCTTGAGCATTTATCTTAAGGAAATAAACTTATGTTCACAAGAAACTTACACACAATTTTCATAGCATGTTACTTATAATATTCTAAATTTGAAAATAATTTAGATGTTTTACTGTGGATCAACGAACAATTAAACAAACTTTGATATGTCTCTACCATGTGTTACTACTCTGCAATAAAAAAGGAGCAAACTCAGCAACAATAAGGAACAAACTAATGAAATATGCAAGAGAATCAATACTGAGAAAAAGAATCCAATCTTAAAAAGATGCATACTGCATGATCCCATTTACATAGTGTTCTAGAAATGACAGAACTATGAAATGGAGAACAGATTTGTTCTAATAGATATTTAGAAGATTTGTGCTAATAGATATTTAGAAGCGAATTGAGGGAAGAAAAAAATGAATGTCATTATTAAATGTAAATATTCTTTGGATGCTTTTCTCTTACTTTAAATTTTGCTTTCTTACCCCCATAGTCTCCTGCTTGATGTTCTTGGACACTTTATCTGTGAGTCTGTCAGTTGTTCTCCACAATTTTTTGCAGGCTCAAGTCCTGCTTAGATCTTCAACTGCATAATCTGACTCCAGTCAGTCAAATGTATGCTCTGAGCTCAACCAATCAGTCACGAGAGTCTCCAGCCCTATATTCTGTCAAGTTTGCATCCAGGAAAATGTTACTCTTCATAATGCAACCTGGAAGCACAGAACAGTTTCCTTTCTGTGATACAAACATTAGAAAGAGTAGGTAGGAGCAGGGAAGAATGAATGGGATCTGGGTAAATAAATTTTTTGCGCCTCATACTGATAAACTAGAAATGGTTATTGTGACCATCTTTATATGACTCATTGTGAAGCCATGGCTCCCGAGGTTTCAGAGTTTCATTATTGCTTCCACCTTGATCACTTTCCTCCTTTCCTTCGCATTTATTGCCCTGGAAAAGAACTTTCCAAAATATCATCAATGGTTAACTCTTGCTTCAGTATTTCTCAGAAATGAAACACATTACTTTTTGTAGTTCCAACTATCATCCAGAGTTTTTCCTTTGAATTTCTAGACAAAAACAATCAGAAAATTATTTATATTATTAATTCTTTGGGCTTATTTTGACCATTTTTTATTACAACAACAAGTTAATTTAGAAATGATACTGCATAATAGGTTATAGATCAAATTTTGGAGTCAAATTATTGTGTTTGACTCCAGTCTCTTGAAAAAAACACTACCATAATTCATGCAATATGAAAAAAGAAGAAAATGCAACATGCAACTGCTCTGAGTCAGTAATAATACTCTTGAGCATAAAGTGAATAACACTTTATTTAATCCTACAAATCTTGTGATATCTGCCCCTTATTTGTATGTGAATATACTATTCAAATTTTGGAAGTACTAATAAGTAAATTGTTAGTAACAATTAAATATATCACAGATTTATAAGATAAAATAAATTATGTTTGGAGATACTTAAAAACTAGCTAATCTGTAATTAGTATTATTGGATGTTCTAGCTTTTCTGATGTTCTTCTCAAGAATGATTTTAACCAGCTACCATGACTTGACTTCATCATTAGTATTCTTTATGCTTTTTGAAATCATTCTACCTATGCATACTTGTTTGTTTAGGGTCACTTCAGTAACTGCACCTTGTTAATAGAGCACAAGAGAATAGTATTTAAAGGCATAGTAATCAAATGTTTATATTCCTAACGATGGAAACATGGTCCAATTAAATCACCTCTTGGCTATGTTCTTCGTATAAGTAAAATGACAACAATAAGACATGGTGAATATCTACCAGATAGTATAGAATCTAATAAATACATATAGTAATCATAACATTCTAATGGCCTTCCTTCCTTCTTTGCTTATTTCCTTTCTCTTTTCTTCTTTCTTTCCCATCTTTCTTTTGAATATTCCATTTTGTCTTGAATTACCAGTTTTGTGTGTATAAATTACCATATTTCATTTTATTTTAATACTTCAGTAATTGCATTTTATAACTGAGAAACACCTGTCTGTGTTGTTATGTTTCAATGCCACAATGCTATAAGTTGCTAGTAATGTACATACAGATATAGATACAGATATAAATAGATGTAGATAAATAGATAGATATAGATATATAGGTATAGATATAAGCATCAGGTATGGGGTTCCTAACTACAGATTTTATGTATTTTTTCCAGAAAAGATTTAAAAATTTAGTGTTACAACTTTTTTCATTAGTGACCATTTGATGTCCCCATGAAAGGATACGACTGCCCATGTTTTTAAAACACAAATAAATTCTATGATCTCTATTATATGCTGTAAAAAAGGAAAAAAATGTATATACTGAATCCAACTATTTAGAAATATGTAAAACATAGTAAAGCCATGTAGAGAAAAAGAACCAAATAAATTAATAAAGCAAAAAATACAAGAAAACTATTTGAAGAAGCAGTGCTCAGCAGTTGTTCCTTCCAAGACTAAAATGTGACATTAGCTGTAACCACCAATCACCTCAACGTCAGTCAAGTACGTTAGCTATGGAGGAAGGCAATAAATTAAGCGCCAGCTTGTTCCTCCTATTGAGTTACTTACTAACGTGAGAGGCAGTGGAATTACTGCGATCAAATGAGCACGTTTATGTGCACCTGTGTAATTTAAGTGAGATGTTAAATCACAAAAATGTAAACAACAGTGTGTGCTATTTGTCAGAAATTTCCAGGGAAAATTGTCAACCAGGACTTTATTGCTTCTCGGAGAAATAAGCGCGTCCTGCTTGCATCAGCAGCAGCCTTGGAGAGTTCTGTGAGAGGCTTTGCTTTGCCTTTTCTCAGCAATGCCACGACCTAACGCCTGACTTCCAATGCGCTGCTTCTGGTTGTGTATATAGACAAAGAGCTCTAACTTATTATTAGCTTGTCCAGTTAAAATAGATGATACTTTCAATTTTCACATCAAAGCAGTGTCATCTGATTGAAACAGAAGATGAACCATATATGTGGTTTAAAATTTTCTTGTAGCCACGTTCAAAAAAGTGAAGAGTCTTATATGGATTTTAGACTCAACAGACAGCTATCAATGTGAAATAATACAATTTCTAGTGTTTACTATCCACATGTGCAAGGCAACTATCTTAGCAGAAAGCACAAATCTAGAATTGCGAGGTAATGTAAATTTGAATGATGCAGAATTTTGTGAAAGTCTGTGGGGTTTTTCTGAGCAGAAGACAGTTGTAATATTGAACAGTAACTGGAAAGTGTTTGGAGTATTAATAATTCATACTTTCCGTATTCCAGAGGCAGGGTCTTGGTATACCGTACATGCAGATGAAAAGACAGTTATAGCTTTTAGTAGATTGCTTGCTTTACATTTTAAATTTTAATGATTTATGAAGATGACATAAAGAGGCAATCAGGCTGAGCTTTAGAAAATAACTCATGTCATGGAATTCACAACTCAGTAATAACAGGATTGAAATTAGAACTGAATTAAATTTTATGATTACTTTTTCAATACCATATATATTGGAATATAAAGGTAAAGATGAGAAAAATCCTTTTCTTGAATTTATCATCAGAGGGGTGAGCAGTTGAATCAAAACAAAATCTGACTAAGTTCAGAACAATTTAATTCATGAATATTAATTCTTAAAAAAATCAACACGGTAACTTATCATGGCAATAAAGCTTAATAGTGGAAAAAATCCACTTTCCAATTTTTGTCATTAAAATAGGTTTGCAACTTAAGAGAAAAGCATTTAATTTTTAATCTTTCTACATGAACGTTGTAATATTTAACAAATGTATATAAAATACACATTTCATTTTTATAGTTTTATTAAAATTCTGAATTTTTAAGATGTTTTATTTTATAAATTATGCTGTTTCCTCCTAAAAGAAAAAAGGATCTTCAAAGAGTCATTAAAGATAGAGGATATGATTATGTTGTTTTTAGACAGATAAGGTACAAAATTAGGATGCATTGTGTTTTTGACATATAAATATTAGAATAAATACTTAATGATGTGTGTCAAAATTTTAATACAAGTTGTTTTTAGGTGATTTCTATTTTTTACTTTTTATTTCACTTATCAATATTTATAAAATAAATTCATTTTGCAATAAAGCATCTCATCTTACAAGGAACAATATAATGTTAATTTTAAACTCATAAAATTGTCAAACTTTTCTTAACGAGATGTCATAGTACAGCGTTATATGCATACCCACGTTTATAGCAACACAATTCATACTAGCGAATCTTAGAGACAGCCTTTATGTCCAATGATGAAGAAAATTTTATATTTAAACACCATGGATTACTACTCTTCACAAACATAAATTTGAGCCATTTCTAGGAAAATGAATGCATTTTGAGATCTGATATTAAGTGAAATAAGTCAGACCCACAAACTTAAATATCACATGGTCTCAATTATATGAGAAAGTCACATTATAAACAAAGAGAAAAATAAAAGACAGATAGTAGGAATTTAGGAGCTAGATCTTTCTCAAAGGAGACAGACATTGAGAGACAGAGAGAGACAAGAGGGAGGGAGTGGAGAAAAGATTAGAAGGTTTATGTACCAACTCCTCACCGGTAATGAAAATATTACACACAGCAAACATTGGCTAATTTTTTTAAAAGTGTCAAAATGACACAAACAAATCAAATTTTCTGTTACAGAAGCAAAGGAAATTGTAAATGTAAGATTTTTCTAGTATTACTCAAACAAGTGTTTTAAATACTAGGCAAATAATATTAAAATATTTGACACAAACATTATAATTCTTTCATTACTGGTGAAATAGAAATTGGAATAAGCCATTGAGAATGTAAATTGACGTTACTATCTCTACCTCTTCAGAAACACTGCTTTACCCTAAAGAAATCGTGAGAGAATAGCACTGACATGTAAGAGGAAGGCACTTATTTTCTTTTTACCCTTTTCCCTTTTCATTAATCAGAAAAATAAAATTGTTTAAAGCTACTAGAATAGCAAATAATGATATATTCATAAAAATGAGCATTGCCTTCTCAACAAGTGACATTCTAAAAATATCATTTCTGCTCTTAACCAATATTAGAAAAACATTGCGTATTAATAACAAATGTAGCAATAACTAGATTTTAAGAGAAGAAAATAAATACTTAAAAATTGTAAATTAGTGACTACTATATTGGATTGACTTGTCAAGAAGCCTTAAAGTAAAACCTCTGTATTTTACATTCATGTTTTAATTAATTTGAAGTTTAACTGTTTTATAAATGAAATGGAAGAAAAATAAATATTAAAACCTTTGCTGAGAGTTTTATGAAAGCAATAAGCTGTATGCCATGTGAGAAAAGTTACAAGCCACATGCCACGAGAGAAATACCCATTCCGATGTAGTTAAAAATAGCTAAAATAAAAGTGGAAAAAGTACAGCATGGGGCCAAGGGTTTAGCTCAGCGGCATAAATGCCTGCTTAGCAAACGTGAAATTGTGAGTTCGATCCCTGGTACAAAAAAATAAATAAATAAAACAGCAAATAACTACAATATATTTTTTGTCAGTAAATAGTACAGGAACATAAAACATGTAAAAACATCATGGCTAAATATGTAAAGAAACAAACTCTTAGAACAGGTAATATAGGCAGAGAGCTGTGTTACACAGGATCACAGTGATGGCACTTCTCCCTGTCTCAGTTTAAGACAGCTTTTGCATTTTCATTCAGTTATAACACACATGAACAACTTTTGTGAGGAGCCAAAGAAAAATAAAATTCCACCAAAAAATAACACCTAAAAAAAGTTTTAATAAAATTATTCAGAAACAATTTTACGTGATTAAAAATTGTAATAAAATACATGTATTATGTTTCATAGTTGGTACTCTAAAGTTCATTCACTATATCTTTCCTAGGTAATCTTTTGCAGCAGGCAACCAGAAGACAACAGAATGTAAGTAATATAAGTAATTTGAACAAAGTACAATTTTTTTGAGGTCAAGTTGTCCTCAAACTCAGAGAGATCCTCTTGCCTCAGCTCCCTGAATGCTGGTATTACATGCACCATCACAGCCAGTACAAAGTACTTTAAAAGCAGTACAAAATTAAAATAAATCTTATGAAATAGACGTTAATCATGAAAATTGTGCCACACAGAGAAATGTTTGAACATTATACCGAGCAAGGAGAAAAGATCTTTTAAAAGTTCCGTAAGTACATTATGGATCTTATTTACTCTTTCAGCTTTTTATGCTAGGGTGATATTGTATTTATATAAGTGAGTCTGATTTATTTCACTTATGAGTATAGTCTTGAGTTGTCTCCATTTACCTATAAAAGTCTCAACTTTATCCTTCTTTATAACTGAGTAATATTCCACTTTATAAAAATACCACATCTTTTTTACCCATTTCGTGGTTGAAGGGTTTTTGGGTTGTCTCCAAGATTTAGCTATGACAAATTGTGCTGCTAGCAACATGGCTGCACATATACTGGTTGGTATGTTTTCAGTGTTTTTGGAAAATATACAGAGGGGGAATACATGGATTGAATGAGACCTCTCATAGAACTTAATAAAGATCAGCAAGCAGTCAAGTGAAATATATGAGTTTGTACAAAAATTAGGAGGAAATATACTAAGTAATAATAGTGACTACCACTGGAATATAGAGTTAAAGGTGACTTCAATTACTATTTTATACTTAGTCATATTTTTATAGTAATTCTTGTATAGAGGTAGGGACATGATCTCAAACCTTGTTTACACAAGAGCAAAAATGCAGATAATCACCACAGGGAACACAGTAATTGAGAGTTCACAAGACAAAAGTGTCCTTCAAGTAAGGAAGCTCTGTGCTTTTTATTTTATTCCATATTTAGCAATGCTAGTGGCTGAGACACTGAGATCCTCAGAAATGATGCTCAGGTCACCTTTCTGGGCAATGAACCACAGAAGATTTTACTGAGGGCAAACCATATATTAAATAGATTAGAAAACTGTCACTGTTTACTTAATGAAACCGTGTGACCAGCTCCAGAAGAGAGGACTAAGACAATTCTAAATGTTTCTATCTCATTTTTATATGGCTATGCTTGTATGTATATTAATCGAATATTATTTTCTCTCTTCTTAGTCTGTTTTTATTTTAGAGTTTTAATGCTATGACAAAAGAAGAATGATCCCCCAAAGACTTTGTATCCTTTTCTGAGAAACAGGTTAGCCAATATTTGATTGAAAATAAGATATTACATAATATTGAGCAACATAGGATTCTGTTTGGAGACTCAGGATGGTTTTAAGAAAAGCGTACGGTGCCAAGGTGACAAAGGGTGCACGTACGATAGCCTCGGATGTATGAAATTTGCTAATCTGTGCTATATTTCCGGAGTGTCCTTTCTGGCACTTTCTGAGTACGCTATCTAACTCTTTATTGGCAGTTTGGCTGAATGAAGAGACTTCTGGGGAGGTGACTGGATAGTGAGGTTGCCCTACTCACCCATGGGCAGCAACATTCACCCCTGAGCGTGCGATTCGCAGCAGCGGCCCAGCTGGGGGAAGCACGTGCTTTTGGGGTGTGCATCTTTTGTGATCACACTTCTCCTGAATCTACCATAACTTTAGGGAGTAACATTTTTACTCTACCACCATGATTTTTTCCCTGGAAGGAACCAAATTAAGCCTCTCCTTTCAGTTGTGGGTGTCAGGTATCTGGCCCAAGCTACAGAGAAGCTGACTATTACATCCAGCTAGTTTGAACTTTAAGGAACATTCTCTTGAAAGAGTGATAAATTGGAAGAAAGCAGTCATTATAAAGCATTCATACATTTTCTCCTACGCAGAATGTATCGAGTTGCTGCTTTGAAAGAATTTTTCACATGAAATTAAGCTCTGTAATCAATTAGCTATAAATTGATAAAAAAGAAGTTTACTCCAGGTAGGTCTGATCTAATCAGTTGCAAAGTCTTTAAAAGAAGGCTTAGGCTTTTTCTGAGCTAAGAGAATATTGCCTGCAATTAATACATTTTTATCCAACTTGTAAATATTTGTATTTATTGATTGCCCCAAATATGTAATTATCCAAATAGAAGATAGATAGATAGATAGATAGATAGATAGATAGACAGATAGATATCCTGCAGAATTGGCCTATTTTGCTTCCCTAGTCAAACCCAAAAAGCATATTTGCCATCACATAGATTAACAAAGGCAATGCCACTTATAACAGCACAAAGCCTGTTAACCTATCTACTGATTTTTAATAGATACATCATTTAGTTTCATGCTTTTAATCTGATAGATTCTAGATGGAGTTTATTTAAGTTTCAGCATAGATTTTACTCATTATTTGTTTCTATTACAAAATATCTAGCATTAAACAGAAAGATAATTATTTATAGTTATTATTTATTATCGATAGTACAGACATATTGCTTTATTTCTTAATTTAGGAGGGGATTTGTTCATTTATAGTGTAAAAATTACATAATAAATCAAAACACCAATTTGATTATGCATCTATATCTTCATTTCCTGCAGGGATAATATCTACAACCATGGTATCAATATCAAGGTCCTCATGACATTATCAATATATTAGCCACCCTATTTCATTTTATTTCACTGTGCAGACTGTAAAAGGGTATTTGATACAGAATGATTTAGTGACATCTCTCAAATGGCTAAGATAAGAACTAGGAAAAAATATCAAGCTTAATAGTAAGAGGGCAGGTTAACGTTTACTGCTTTTGCATCATTTTTTTTGTAGTATCCCACGATATAAAGAACAAATGAAATAAGGAGACGAGATAAAATAGTCGGCTAACTAATGCTGAAATAAGACATTTTGTTTTAAGCACATTTTGGCAAAAGCACTATATGGTTTCCTACATGATCTCACACTTTATGAAGAATAAAGTTTTACAAAATGAAATGAGATGAATCTCTAAAACTAACATTTATATATATGATATTTGAGCTTTTCTCAGGTTCAGATATTTTCAGAATCAGGACCAGAACTCAGGACAAAAGGGCCAGGGATCAGGCCCCAGCACATTGTTCTTTTTTCATAGGGCGTCCAGGCCAAGCGTCTCTGTCTCCCAGGTGTTATTTGCATCTGCTGCTGTGGTCTGCCTGGAGCTACACTGTTGCAGCATCACTGCTGTTCGCTTGTCCAGGACCCACCTCTTCCACTGGCAGTAAGCAGAAACAGCACTCTGGTGACGTGTACAATGATTGTGTATAATCGGATGCATGACTAAGTATGTCAGTAAACATATGCACAGGTAAGTTGCAACAGAGCTCTAAACCCCCCAAATACAGTATTTTTCTCATTCTTCCTTGCTACTTTGCTTAGAGCAAATGGAAGCATCTCTGTATGTTCTTCTTTTTCTTTTCTCTGGTACAAAACACACTTACAGGATCGCAAGATTCTTCTTGCCATTTCCCTGGGCTGTGTTTAACTCCAGTGACATTCCAAAAGAAGAGTTATATCACCTTTCTCCTACTCTGTAGGAAAATATTGCTAAAAACAGTGGTTATAATTTTGGAAGCAGAGAAAGACTATGATTATGCTCTACTACTAAATATTATATCTCCAAAAGAGTAAAACTGTCTTTTCAGAAGAGTTTACAAGTCCAGTGACTTTTGCTAATGGATATTCATCACATAAAGTATAAAAAATTGGTAAATCCAAATAAACATTTATGAAGGATAATCAGAATGTATGACTTAAGAAATATTTAACTTAAAAATGTGTTTCCATTAATCTTCCTCAGAATTCTCCCCCTCATTTGAACATAATGATTCCATCATTCCTGCCTCTTTCTGAGGCTGCTCTGGAAGTTTTCTTTCTGAAGTGTCTAGCTGTGCTGTCATGGCTGGAAAGTCACATGGTGTAAGTTACATGCTAAAGGTCCAGTGAATAATGTGAATGTGGATAAAATGTAATTTTTTATAAGACTAACTTTCCATTGGATGATATTTGGGAGTAGCATTCAGCCTTCTTTTGATCAGACCTTGTAAAGGCACTCACAACTCTGTGATAGCTAAATCATTTGTTTTGCTGCTCTGTGCATATTGGAAAATCACTGCAAAAACCTTGGCACCATTAATTTTGAGGCTATATGTAAATTTCATTAAGTAGGTAAATTTAAAAAAATAGAACCCACAAATAATAAAGGTTGGCTACATATATATGATCAGTATATTCAAGGAAATACAGCGGCATACTTTGAAAGATGAAATACACAAAAATGTCAAAATTTATCATAGATATTGGATTATAGATAAATTGTTAACATCTATTCATTTACTAAAATGAAAATATACTTATTATAAAAGTATTTTTATTATTTTTATTAGGATGTGTTTGCATTACATAATGGCTACATTTGTTGTGAGGAAGTGTTTACACATATGCATCACATCTTGATATTTTTGTCTCCTTTCCCTCCCATCCTTCTTGTTCCCTCCACAGAACGACTAATTCTGTGTTCTCTGGTATAGAAAAGAACTGAAACATCATTTAAAATGTGTATTTTAAAATTTAAATAAAAACAAGTATTGAAGTATACATAACACTCACATCAAATTAGATGGTGTAGATAATCAAAGTTTTAACTTCATGTTGAACAGAGGGAACTCTACAAGTAAATTTAAGAAATATAATTATTTTAACTGAACATTTTTAATTTTCAGAAGCATCGATTTCTTTATACGTTTTGTTCTCATGTTCTGTTTGGTTCAGTGTGTGTGTGTCTTTCACTATAACGAAAGGCAGAATTTAAAAGGGAAAATGGAAAATGAATAAGAAGTAAAACCAATAAATCTACAGATAGCAGTCCAACAATACATTTAATTTTTATTCTAATGTCCTAAGCAATATATGGAAATCAATGCTTTTTTGCAAAGCCCATTTCCTTTTTGGCCTGATTAAAGCAAAAAAATCCCTGTATGTTCAAATTTCTTTCAAACTTCAAAGGACAGAATAGCCTTGGCATTGGCAGGCTTCTTGCAAGCAGTTGGGTAAATTGACTATATAATGAGTCCTTGGCTGTCCCTAACCAAAACTTTGTTGGACAGGTTCATTTACAATCCTCAAACAGAATGACCTTCCATCTGGCTTAATGGCCCCTGGATTGTTGCAAATGCGACCTGACATTTCCTTATGGGTGAGTTATTAAATTATATCACAGAACACAATAACATAATTTGGTTTCAGAGCCTAAGTGAAAGTGATAGTCCAGCAGATTAAGATGTAAAATTCCTTTACAAAATTAAGTTATTTATAATCGGATGCATACCCTCTTGTTTTATCTGCCATATAATAGAATTACTCTCTATGGTGTAGAAGCCGCATATACCAACAATGCTGACAGAACAGAAACAACATTTGAAGAGGGAAAAAGAACTTCATTTCTGTGCAGGTAACTGACTTTTATAGTTATCTTTCTAAAGTGGAAGCACTTGTATAATTGTTTGCTTTTTTTTTCCTAATGGAATTGATCCATTAGACCATGCTTCCCTCTTTTGCTGAAGGATATTAGGCATACTTAATGCTATGAGATGCAATACCTTAAGTCATCTTGAAATATTTGCTGTGAGATGACTAACATGAATATATTTTAAAATCTGGAATTTCGTTTATTTAGCTCCTTTTTATAGATGTGATTTATTGAAAAGTAAACCACCATCTCATTTGCTATTCTACAAGACATTAGAATTATTATCCATGTCTCCTTAATAGTTTGGATAGATTTCAAAGACCAATAAAACAAGAAGAACAACATATCTTTACAACTATTTATGTACAATATAAAATTTCCCTTAGTCAGATTTTTTTTTGTCATAAAAATACACAAAGATAGGATTTGCTGGTAAAGAAACAAGTAGAGTGTCTTTTCCAACAAAGAGACTCTTCAGGCATATGTCACAGTAAAGAACTTCAGTGTGAACGGTGTAATCTCTTCATAGAATTTTCTAACTTTCCACAGTGTTTCCCTCTATTCTGCTCACTCACAGGTGCTATTTACTTACAACCAGCACAGCTTTAGTTTAATACACATTCAAGTAATTCTTCTTGCACATCTGCTTATCAGGCACTGTGGCGAGGCTTTATAGATACAAAGATAGCAACAGAAATACAGAGAGTGTTAATTCCAAGTTGATATAATAAAACATCTACTAAAGCAGAGAACTACTCAATTCACCTATGTGTCCCCACTGGCTAAAATGTATCTAAAACACATTAGGAACTCAAAAAACACTCATAGAATAACACTATGCCTCCACAAGGGTATTCTCATTGAACCATTAAGATTTCCCTACTTGTGAGATACCTTTATTTTCCTCCTCCCCTTTTCCCTCTCCCTCTCCTCCTTTCTCCTTCTTGTTCTCCTTCTAAGTCTTCTTCTTCATTATGACAAAACTTAAGAGCAAATAATTCAACTTATGTGGGGCTAACAAGTATCTAATCATGTACTGAAGTCAAACAGATTGGATCCCAATCTTGTGACTTAAGCAATCGTCTTAGTACCTGCCTGTGCCCTCAGGAAGCTCAATCACAGGAATAAACAGCAACACACACATCCAAAATTAAGCTCAGTGGAGTTTGTACACTTAAAAGGGCATTTTGTACTAGATTATTTCTCAGATTATATTCATACTAGACCTATGATAGCACAACATAAATTACAAAAATTTTGGCTCCTTAAAAAAAAAGACAATTTGTCAATGAGAACTAGCAAGTTCATTTCAAGGAATATTATTCCCACATCACTGATTTTATCTACATTTAATTTCTCTCTCTCACAGTGTCTTTTCCAAGCTACATCTCTTATAGCTTAAACTCCAAGATTAAAGGTAATATTTCCTGCATTAAACCATCAATCATTTATCAGTTTTACCAGCTCATGCAGCTCTTAATCTAATTGGTGGGTGTCTAAATCCAAATAATGTTACTTCAGGAGGAAAACATCACTTACACAAAGTGATGAACATTTCACCAAATAAGTATTTTCCTCCCACTAAATTGTTGAATAAGATAATTTCTATGGATTATCTTCAATCTCTGTGCTAGATCTCTCTCTTTCTGTCTCTGTCTCTGTCTCTCTCCTCTTCCCTCTTTCCCACTCTTTCTCCCCATCTCTCCCTTTCAACTCTCTCTCTCTCTCTCTCTCTCTCTCACACACACACACACACACATACTTCCCCTAAAAAAAAAACATACACTTCCCCTATGAATATGAGAATAAACATTTTGGTCATCCATTCATCCTTTCAATAAGTGTAAAACCCATGTCTTTAATACACTGTTAACATTTCCATATGATTCTTTCTTGAGCGATAGAGAAGCCAGTAACATCATAATTGTTTCTGTCACAATTCAGTAAATGTCACAATGGTTTCTACACTGTGGCATTTAAAGCTTGCAAAGAATTTTCTAGTCTAAAGATAACATTGTCCTTGTAATGCTTTAAAACTATTTTAAAACAGCTAATATAATCAATATTTTTCAGCTGAAGAAACAAGTTTACAAATTTTAAAACTCATGACCATTATCAGCCATCTAGCAGAGTCACAGATTTCTGCTTAGCTCCTTTTAAGATGAATGACTAAGTCAAAGCTATATTATCACCCAGTTACATGGATACTATGAGCTAAATCCCACTGCCTTCTCCCCTAGCCTGCCGCAGATCCTCTCCTGTGCATTATGTGTATTCCAGGAAGACATTTAGCCAATGCAGTACTTCTCCTGCCTCAGGGATTCTGTTCCTTTGTTCCTCCTCTGACACTTCCCCTTCCTTTAGAAAGTACCACAGACTGAATCCTAGTAGCCTTTGAGGGTCAAGTCCAAGTATTAACTATGCTCTAGTATCTAGTTTCTAACTAATTGTGAATTTTCCATGCACAGCTCACCTGATAATCACAAGTAACCTGTAATAGAAATTGTGTTACACTGTCTTACATAATAGCTTTCCATTTTCTAAACATAGCTAACCTACCTTATGAATCTCCAAGGAACAGGGACCCCTGACCCCTTACCACACACAAACACACACGGAATTTATGTCTGTGTCTCTCTACAGACATGAATATGCAATGTATAGTATACATATTAGAGCAAGTGTGCTAGTAAACTGTCTTCCTACGCAAGAAGAAAGGAAAAGCTGATTCTTTCTTCTGCCAATTCTGCTAGCATAAATACTTCTTCCTAATCAATTTCAAGCTACTAATACTTTAACATATGCATTGTAAAACTACTTAATGGTTTTAACAATTGACTAGGTAGTTTCAGGAAGTATCTCATAAATTCACATTAATATACTGAAATAGTTCCATGTACCCAATCAAACATCAATAATAACTAATAAAAGAAGTCAACATGAAGGACCGCAAGACAGAATGGTTGTAACAAAGAAATTAGATAAGAAAAATATTAGTCTTGCAGATTTTCAGCAATATTAATAAAAATATAAAGGAAGTTAGCATAGTGATACAATCTTCTCCCCATTATTCTCGATAAAGTGTCTCCTTCACTTTTCCCAGGCTTTCTCTTGCTCTCGCTCTGACACACACACACACACACACACACACTCATTCCTTGCCATTATTTTTCTTCTTTCTTTGATACCTTTTTTTCAAAAGCCTGAAGTTACCTCAATAAGAAGAGAAACCCAATAGTAGTGCGATTTGAAAAATAGAACATGTTACTCCTCCACAATTCAAGTGTCCCCTTTAAGAATCCATTCCACAGTGCCTGTGTTTATCTAGTCCAGGGAACTCAGGTCCCATAAATTCAAGCATTTCACCCTTCCAGGAGCCTATGTACCACCTCTTTCTTCACTGACACTTACTTTGCCCTTGATGTTTTTGAAACTAATCCTTCGTCAGGGTACTTTTGAAATGAAGGTACTAAAATCTCAGTTTGGCTTTTCTTAGATTCTTGCCATTGGGTAGAAAATAGAAGTTACTCAGGGACATGATATTCAATTCTATTAGGACCAGTGATAGCTAGAAGGCAGCAGTGACATTTATTTAGTTTTTCAGTTGCTTTATAAAATTGCACCCATCATGAAAATGCCCAGGGAATAAACCAAAGAATTAGCACATTAATTATAAGTAAAGCATTAAAGAACAACAGCGATTAGCAGTTCAAATTAGTTTTTAGGGTTATCATTCATGTTGTGATGTTAACAAAGAAATAAAGTAAAAATGAGAGAAGCCAATAGAACTAATAAATATCAATATCTATGTCATTCAAATATGTCTAACTACCTGTTTGTCTACCTAAGATGCATAGTCAAATCATATGGAGCTTCCTATCTTGAATCTGCCACTGTTTATCTGCAATCCTACCAATCATTGAAACTCTCCAATATCCATCTGCAAGGACAGTATCTGTTGTACCAGTGGTAGTGTTGCAAATTTCCGGCTTTATATTGTTGCCAGCATTTGTTTCAGTTTTCATTTCCTCTGACTTGTGATAAAAAAATGACATACCTTGGAAATCCTGGTCAATTATCTTTTCCATTGAGATGGAAATCACTTAAATATGCAGCATAAGACATGTAGGTTACATAAACAGGTGAATATGCTAATAGCGAAATTTACAAAATGAATTAAGGATTATTTTCCTTTAATATATTACACATTTTTATTGTGTGCTATTTTAACATCATTTTTTCCTCCTTCTCTAACATGATCTCCAAAATGTTTCCCCTCAGACTGTGTCTTATTATGGCCACAGAATAAACTGTAACCAACCTCCTAGAAATAAGAATCTTTTGTATTACTTTATCTTTCATCATTTATGATTTGTTATTATTTTAATTTTGTGTTTTACATTACTTTTGGTAGGTTTTTAAAACCAGAGTACAACTTCCTTGTAGGAAATTTAAGTGTGTAAGCATCACCTTTATATCCCTAGATCCTAACACTATGCATGGCAGAATAAATATGAAAATAATGAATACTGGCTTGCTGAATGACTAAAGGGCAGAACCTAACAAATGATAATTCCACAATGGAAAAAAAAATTGTTCTTATTCTTGTGGAAGCAGAGGATTTTTCACAGTGCATAGCAACTGTTCTACCCAAAATCTGTTATTGTACTAGGTATCCCACATCCTCGCTTTCCTGTGTATCTCAAAATTTAAAGTTTTCAAGTTCATATAATCTTTGAATCATTGTTTCAATCTTACCATTATATACAATTTAGAAAATCTTATGTTCTTTTGCTCTCATTTTTCCTTAGAAAAAATAAATATTATTCTCATAGTTCTGACATAGTTTGCAACACCTACACACTTTTTTAAAAGTGAATATTAAAAAGTGATTTACTTATATTTGGTTTTGCAATAAATGTAGGAAGGTTCTACGAGAAAGCCAACTATATTTCACTACAAGTAAGTGATTCTTCTACGGAATTAAATGCTCTCCCTTCTTAGAGAGTGGAGAAAGGGAGAACAAAAAACAAAGCAAAACAAAACAGCCAAAATGACAAACATTGTCTTCCACTTTTACATTTTCAAATGAAAAAACCTATCTCAGTCACTTGTAACACATCTTAATTGCTTCATTATATTTTTATGGAGCACCTGAATTGCTTGGAAGCAGTTTAATTAAAATGGTGCTTGTTTTATAGTTAAAGGAAATGCAAAAAGCACATATCCTGCAGCACAATCAATCATATTTTTTCTCTGCAGCAGACTCAAAGAGGGTGAAGACTGAGCAGATTAATACGGTACTGAAACATTTAGGCACCATCAGAATTTAGATGTGTGCATTTCTTGGACCTGAGCCTCTTGTAAACTTTAACATGATCTTCCTTGAATCTATTGCACCATTTAATGTATCACTAGCCGTAATGTATTCTGTGGTCTGATCCTGCATTTGTCAATTCTGAACATTACAAGTGACAGGAAATTTTAGGTAGAGAAGTGGCTGTCGCTAGGCACAATTTCACATTGAACTTATAACTAATTCTAGTATTATTTTCTTTAGAAGTCATTGAGAAACTAATTTAGTACATGCATGCTCTGTGGTCTTGATTAAATCACTTATTTAGCTGAGCTTATTTTTCTTCTAATATTGAAGATATGTGATAAAATAAACTTTTTGTGTGTGTTCAATATTAAAGATGGTTGAATTTTGAGAAGCTAGAAGTACTAATTTTGAGAGGGTTAATATGGCAAAATTGTTCTAGTAGTACCTGTGTATACTGTCTGCATGACATTTCCTAGAAGTTTCTAAAGTAGCTAAGGAAGATTTGGGATTTGACATCAGACAAATGGATATAAACTAGATATTTTGGTGGTTTGCTGATACAGTGGCATTTTCTTGGAAAATATGATGATAAAAAGGTAATTACTAATTCTATTCTTTTTAGTTCTGGAGAAGAGTGAAGCAAAGTGAGGAATATTCCCAAGGGATAATAGGGCCTCTTGCTACTCCAGAGTTCTCAGCAATAAAATCAGTTCAGAAACTGCCTTCACAATATCAAAATCAATACCACATTGCAACTACTTGTGTATACCATTTATAGAACTGTAATCTTTGTCTTAATCTTTTCATTGCAGAACCAGGCTTTGTTTACTTTGTGTAGATAAAGTGCCCCTCACAGCAGTTTTCTAAAAAGAAGACTGCTTTCCTCTCCAATACCCAATTTTCATATGATTTTGTTTCTTACTCAGCTTCAGAGAATCAACGCCAACTGCAACCATCAAGAGAACTACAAATGATCTCATTCATCTGCACCTTCGCCTCTTCCTCTTCTCACCTCCACAGCTATCTTTATATTCCAAATCATTTCTGTGGGTTTGCAGCATGGGTGGTGAAATGCGTATGTTTAAACTATCATTACATCCAGAATTCTCAAAAATCTGCTTTTCGAATTGCCTTCTCACTAGTGACGGCAGATTTTCTTTGAAATCTGATGTTCTGAATGATACATGTTTCTTTAGAAGTTATGAAGAAAACTTTTAATGATTATTCAGCTCCTCATTCCCAAGAGCTAAAGAATCATTTAGCTCATTGACAGACAGCTATTTACTTGAATGAATATTTGCATAACTATTCACTTACGTACCTGTTTTTCAGTTTTTCCAAAGGATCCTTAGAGGACAATTTCTACATCTTATTGATATTTGCATTTTCTTTAGGGTATAGGCTTTGATGACTGATTAGATAGATGAATGAATTAATATTATTTGTAGCCATCCTCCCAGTTTTGAGTGATTTGTTCAAAAGTTTTTGAGCTGGTAATGCTTTCTCCCTCAATAATCTTTTTGAATAATTGCTCATCTTTTAGATTAATGCAAAAGTTTTCTTCTATATTAGTAATTTCTAACTTGACAGGGCATAACAATAGTAATAATTTCTTTTTAAAAAATCTTGAGGTCCTCCCAAAGTTACTAAATCAGAACATGAAAAAATGCTCAGAATATTATATTTTCAAGTAGTACTCCATAAGTTTTGTGGTCAGAGACTTGGGAAAAGTTGAAAAAAAAACCCTATAAACTCTAAGGAAAAACATTCTTTCCAATAGATTTTTGTTAAAATCTTTTTCAAAATATTTTTAATGTTCTACTTTAAAATCCATTTTTGATGTAAATTCCTACTCACTATGATACCATACATCCTTAAAAGTTTCAAAGTGGGCAGCACACACTTATAATCCCAGCATTAAGGAGGGTGATGCAGGAGAATCAGAATGAGTTCAAGTCTAGCCTGAGCTGTATAGTGACCTTCCTGGAATTTATAACTTAACCCTGTCTCAAAAAGAAAAAATCTGTCTATCTATCTCTATCTATCTATCTACCTATCTATCTCTATCTATCTATCTATCTATCTATCTATCTATCTATCATCTAAACTTGACCAATTTTTGTTTGCACTACAATGAAGAATATTAGTTTCTTGCAAATAATAAATACTTGTTGAGTTGAATCCTTACGTGTGTTTTGCACAGTCATCTCTCCAGTGCGTTGAGATGAAAGAGCTGTACCTTTGTTAAAAAAACAAGTTGTGAATAAAGGTAAGAGATTTGCATTTCTTTATTGTTTCTAAATTTGTAAAATATATAAGAACAATGTTTACTATGAAATGGGTTCTGGTGACATTTTATTATAAAAATTAAAAGCCTAATATGTTTAGTTACTTTTTCTAATGCTAAATCATTATTTATAATTATTTCTTGACTTGTAACTGTTTTAAGTTAATAATAAACAAGCAGCCAGTTATAAATTTCTACCCTTCATAATACATTAAGTAACTTATGCATGAGAATAAATAGATTTTAAAAGCTAAAATGAAGAAATAATGAAAGAGATTGAAAGGCAAATGCAAATTGAAAAAAAAAAAAAAAGATTTTCCAGGGGACTAAAGTTGACATTTAGCAAATGAAACATACTGTTGACTAAATGCAAAATGTAAAACATCAGTCAGGATAGCCAGACAAGCGGAACTGCAAAACCACGGAAACTGCAATGCAACAGTGTCTTCAAAGGAGAACTCTTCCCAACAAGTTCACTGACAATTAAGAAATATCCATTTTGACAGTACAAAAACAAAAAACAGAAAGCGGAACTGTAGTGTACGGGCATGGATTCCTGTGGTGATCAATTCAGGCCAAATTATTTAAATGGTAAGAATGATTTATATCACTTTTGTTGTATTTATTTAAGAGTTACTTTTTTCAGTTTTATAATTCTGAGCTTCATTTCTATTTTCTTCTTCAAACATACAAAGCACTGTGTAGTACTTGTAGTAACAAGCTTTCTGGGTTCTCAAACTTACAACAGTGGGCTGAGAATTACACTGTCTGATGGAGGCCTTTTAACCTGAGCTGATCGCGTACACCAACGTCTCAGCGCAGCCAGCTGCAGAAGCCTGTATTGGGACCCCATAACTGTGTGAACTTCTTATTTAACCGGTCTATCTATCATCTATCTATCTATCTATCTATCATCTATGTTATCTATCATCTATCTCCTGTCAGTTCATTCTTTCTGGAGAAAATTGAAAATACAAGTGAATTAAAGTGCTTATTTCCACAAAGTAAGGACTCAGTAAATGACAAGAATCAGTAATAGTAACTATAAGAAGCTAAAACAATCTAACTACATAACTTAAGTGAGAATATTAGAAAATCTTACCAACCTTAAGCAATAGAGAAAATTTAAATCACATATGGTAGGCAGTAAAATGTCTCCTCAAAGATGCCTGTGTTTTGCTTCTTATATGACAAGGCAGAGTCAAAGTTCTAGATACAGATTCAAGTTTGCTAATCAGCCAAAATTGAGATGGAAATATTGTCCTGGTAGGACCAATATAATTAGAGGGATTCCTTAAAATTAAAGACAAAGTGAAGAGTTATAGTTAAAGAAAACTGTAATTGTAAGAAGAAGTTGGAGTAATTATTATAAGAAATGTCTCTTATGGTCTAGCCTATTACCACCCCTGACTCTTCTAAAGAGAATAGTGACCTTTGTAGTGGGGAGGTATTTTTCTTCACCCCTAACAATGTTTATGGTTGACACCAGTATAAAAAAAGAAAAATTATCAAGAAAAAGCTGTAACAAATACATTCTTCAGAAGATTTATATGACCCTGGAAATATTGAAAATGAAGATATATATACTCAGGGAAAACTGTGTACAATATTTTACGCTGAAGTCCATTGAAGGATAGTCATATATAAGTGTAATCAGGTAAAAAAGGCATCACCTAATGGGGATGAACTGGAAGAAACTTAGCAAGACCTGTGTGTTCAGATTCTTCTCTAGATCTCTGTGTCCTCATGTCTTATGGTTTAGAGAAAACACCAGTCATGTGACTGTTGCAGGGACACAGAGAGGGTAAAATATTTTATGGTCTCAAAGAAGAATAATGGGAGGAAAATTAGAGTAAACTTTTTGATACAATAAGATATCATAATTTGAAATATCATGCTTTGGTTCCCCGTACTTTCTTACAGATTCTTTGTCTGAGCACATGTAAATTGCTCCCAGCCACCCCACCCCATCCCCATTTTTTTTTCATTTTTAAGAAAAATGCTTTGTTTTGGAAGGCAGATAGTGAGTTCTTTGAAATTCAATGAAAAGGTGCTAGAAAAAAAATGAAGACTAATTGGAGGAAGTTGGATAAGTTGGGATAAGTTAGCAATAATAATATAACTGATCTAAAGAATTATAAATTAACTTATTTACATTTTGGGCATTATTTTATGCATTCTTCTATTATTAATCAAAGAAATGTATTTTTCTTAATGCCAGAGATCCTTCATTATCTGATTAAGCTGTATATTCATGAATGGCTTTACTGGTTTGTGTTCGTTTGTTTGTCTTTTTGAGACAGGGTCTCGATACGCAGTTCAGGCTGACCTTGAGCTCGCTTTGTAGCCCAGGCTGGTCTTGAACTTGCAACTATCCTCCTGCCTTGGCCTCTCAAGTGCTGGGATTACAGGAGTGTACCACCATGCCCAGAGGTGGTTTTACTGTTTTTGTCTATACAGCAGAACCAAGTAATTGAGGTATCTTTCAAAGGATGTTAGATAGAGCAATGTATAGTTACACAGAATTTGAAAAGCATGTAGTTACATAAAAATCGAACTTTCAGGAAAAAAAGCTACCAGATATCAGACCAACATCTTTGTATTAAGAAGAAAACCTCTGTGGAATCATTATTTGTATAACTTCAAGGTAAGTTGACACTATTTTCGTGAGAGTCAATATGTCACAAAACCTTTCCTATGTATTAAAGACTGTTGTTCTCCTTGGTATCATTTAATTTGCTGAGATGAACTTTGAGAAAGTAGTGAAAACAACTGCAAGGAACCAGAGTCTAACTCAAAGAGAATCACATCATTGAGTCATAAGAGAACCTTCCCGGTGAGTCTGTGGAACTCTAGGTAATTACTGGAATCAGCTCAGTAGTCAGCGGAGCCCTTATGGTTTCTATTTCAGGAGGCATAATTTGTGGCACCTACGAAACTAACCACAGCAAAAACTGCGGATTTTCATTTCAAACTACTCAGTATATTCTTGTTTTTTCATCAGGAGGCCTTTGGAAACAAAAATGTCTGTGTAACACTTAATTTCAAGAATTCAGAGCAAGTTATAGAGGGAAAATAGCACTAAGAAAAGTGCTGAAGCTAGTAAAATATTTACAAAATGGAAACTAAAATATTAAAATTAGATAAGACTTCAGCTTCAGGCTAAGCAGATGAAATGTATTATACTGATTAAAAATGTATAATCTTATTGGTATATCAGGAAACAAAGTGAAGGATCCTTTTCAACATATATAAGGAAATGATGAATAAGATAGCTGTTAACGAAAAAGAAATAATTTCAATCACAGTATCTTAGGGTTAAACAGAACTTTTTAAAGGAATTTATTTAAAGAAAAAAACAGAAAAAGGGTAGAAATAATACAGAATTTCAAAAAAAAACCAGTAAGAAATCACTAGTTGATAAATTACATATTGTCCTCTTAGAAATAGTTGTACAAGTTACAAAAGTAAAGCACACAAAGTAGACATTCAAACAGTAAGACTGCAAACAGTTAAACAGAACTTTTTGAATGATTAAAATTCTCAGATTGTCATCATTTGACCTAGCAAGTTTTTTAAGCAAGTACCATTGCACTCAGTTCACAAATATGCCTTAGCCACGGCCACGTTTCCAGCCTTCTACCATAGGAAGAGTTCGCTTCGGCCGTAATGGTTAGCAGGGACAGCCTGTTTAAGTAATACAATACCAGAAAGAAAGAAAAATCATCTCTACTGTCTTCAAAGGGTATCCATGTTTCCTACAAAGTTCGGAAGAAACTAAAACTATGTAAAAGAATAATTTAAAAGAACAATAATAAACCAGATAATCACTATCCATAGCTAAAAATCTTCGTCTCTTCAATTATTTTACAGAAAAACCAAGGACTTGTGAAAATCTTTTGGTGAATTCTCTGTCAACAGATACTTCCTCTGAAGTATTTTCTAGGTTCTGGTTACAGCTGGTAAATAGTCTATGAACAATAAAAATATAATATAATATAATATAATATAATATAATATAAATATTTAAACACATGTAATTCTATATAATAGTCCTCTGATCATTTTTTAAATAATCGATTATTACCATTTTCCCAAGATGAATGTAACTATTATGCATTGCACACATATGCTAATAAAAAAGACAGTATGTAGTCTCTCAACACAATTACGTTTGTTTGTATTATACATATTAGGGCTTCATGAACTTAATTTTATATTCAAATTTAAGAATTCATTATATATATCATATATTATCCAATAAAATGCATAAATCAAATAATATGTACTCAAATTTTAAGCCCTTAATTATATTCAACCTCTCTAATCTGTAGTAGATATATCCTTCTATATTGATTTTTTTCTCAGGGGTGTCTATTGAAAACAGATTTCCCCAACATGTATTCTTTTACTCAGTATAAAATAATTCATGATTGTTATAATTTGGGGCATTTTTATAAATATAAACTGATCCACTATTTAATCACTGTTTTTATACTGAATTCTATTTATCTGTTAGTATTATATTTTTTGCTTAGATTTGCCATTGGGAAAGTATTTTTTGCTTTTCTGTTCATTTACTTTATATACAAATATTGCAGTTACAGGCAGTTTGAACATCAGAGTCATAAACTACACTTCCAAAGCTGTGTGGCAGTTTATATACATAACTCTGCACTCATCTTCTAAAGAATCACAAACTGTTATGAGTTTCTAGTGTTTTAATACCTAGATTTTTACCACTTGATAGCAACATGGTTAATTTTTTAACTGAACTCTAAACTGAATTGGTAATGTGTTTAACACTTTTTATAACCGAGGTGGCTGATCTAAACTCAGCCATTTTTCTGCAATATTTTCTGTGCTTTCTTTCTACACACCCCACCCCCCCATTTTTGGAACAAGCTATTTCTACACGGGCAAAATTTAAGACGTTCAAAACATGGTATTTGGCACTTGCACAAAACGGTAGAAGTAGGACAGTCACTCTTGCTCTCTGTTCACGTGACCACAGAATGCTGACTGGGTGGAGGGGACGTCTAATCGTTCAAAGGGAAATAGAGAAGAATCTGAACGTAAGTCTTGCTGAGCTCTCCCTGGTTTATTTGCCTTGTTAATCACAGTGCACTTTGTCCCATTCTTCTTCCCCATGCCTATCTAAACTCATGTTTAAAAACCATCAGTTTTGTCTGTCTTTGGGTTTTCATTTCTAAAGGCATATGTGCCTCATAAGACTTGTATTTTAAAAATTTGTATCATTTTCTCTTGTTCATTTATCTTTTATTACAGTTGCCTCAAATATATTCTTACTTATAGAAAGGAAAGAAATTACTATTTTATCCCTACAATGATTTTACATATATCCTTGTGTTACATTGCTTATGTCTACAAGGTTTGATGAAGTATAGTTTGATTCTAAAAGTAATTTTAAATTTTCATTTTTGAGTTTATAAGAAATTAATTCAAAAGATATTCTGCTTACAAAATCAGGTTTTGATGACCATTGTACATTATCAAATAATGTGACATAAATTTGCTACATATATCTAGATTCTGTACTTATATGTAACTAACAAACATACTACTACATTTTGCATCTTAGATACATATAAAAACATGTTCATTGATAGGTTTCTATCCATTTGATCTGTTTAATTATATTGTTCAAACCATACATTCTTTGTTCTTGATTTGTTCTAAGATATAAACTACAGTCAATATTTTAACTTAGATTTCACTTATGTTCTATCATTTCCCTGGTGCCTTTATTCACTTTTTCCAAACATTTTGCTCCAGCATGTGGAGTTTTACATTCATGCCTGTCATACATTCATTTTAATTATCCCATGTTAATAAAAATTCTTTTCTGTCTAATCCTTGAATTTCACTTGGCTGAACATTATCACTTTATCTTTTCTAATGCATATTTGAGAAGTAGGTTAATTTCCTTCTTGTTAATGTTTCTAGTCCTTATCTTCCTGGATTTTTCTTTTGCTATTTCAGTGGTTGTTTTGTCTTTGCAAATTGTTCAGAAGATATTACAGTATTGTGTTTTTCTAAAGTTTATCTTTAGACTATCATAGTAAGTGAAGAACTCGAAATTCCAATTTGAATCATGAAGATTTTAATATATTCTCACTGCCTTCTCATTCTTCCCACACAGCAAAATGTGTGGAATTGGAGACCTGCTTCTTTGCAGAAGAGTCTACAGATGTGACTAAGAATTATTCTGTAAGGAGGGAAAGTCCCTTTCCCCATGTTTATTTATCTGACAATTTATTTTCAGGATAATTTTATTTTTTTTAAATGAACTGTAAGCAAGTACTACTTATTTTGTTAGTCAAACTTGTCCAGGTTTTGCTAATAAGAACTTTTTGGTTGGCTTTTGTGTCCTTTTGGAATAGTTAGAATTTTCTATTTCTAAGTACTTCCTTATATTTTGATTATCTCATTTTTAAATCAAGTCACTTGACTACTTCTCCTCTCCTTCATCCTCTTCCTCTTCCTCCTCCTTCTTATTTGCTCTAAATGTAAGTTCTGTGTTGAGTACGTTTCCAAGTACTATCATGTCATCCAATTTGTGTTTTTCATTTTGCTAATAGACTAATATTTTTAAACAAATCAAACATAATGAATGTATTTTATATTTGTATTTTTGTTTGTAACTAATTTAAGAAATCTGAGGTCACAAATATTTTCTTTTTCTTAAAGAGCTTTAGAGTTTTATCTGATCTTTAAATCAATGTTTTATTTCATGTCAATTTTTATTTATGGTGTGAGACACAGTTCGTTTTTTTTTTTATTTTTTATTTTTTTTAATTTTATTTAAAGAGAAAAAAAAGCAATACAGAAAAACGGGTAGAAACAATATAAAACCTCAAAAAAAACCATAAATCACTAGTTGACAAACCACATACTGTCCTCCCAGAAATAGCTGTTCATATTACAAAATTAAGGCATACAAAGTGAACACACAGTGAGGCTGCAAACAGAAAAAAAAGGATGGAATAAAGCCAATTGAGACAGTATAGTGAAATTGGCACAGAACATCACAGCAGGTCACCAGGACA